>ML994136.1:0-40196 GCA_010093945.1 Delitschia confertaspora ATCC 74209 | reverse complement strand
CCCCTCCCCCTCCCCTCCTCTTCTCTTCTTTCCGATATCATTTTACTTCTCTTCTCGACTCGTGCTAAATCTGAAACCTCTCTCCTTCTTTGAGATATTGCATTAAGGAGAACTTATATATTAAAAAGCGGACGCCAAGGCACCAAGATTGTAGAACATAACTTTGAACTATGTATTATGAGCTCGGTTAAATACGAAATTTATATAAAATTATTTCTGGTTGAGATATGGAGGTCAAACAAAGAGTGTTTGAAAGGACGTAGATCCAAATTTAGCGTCTTGGCACGGGGAGTGAGCTCATCCATCCCGCGAGTGTTCACTTGTCCCCATCGCGAATGCCGCGACTCTCTCTATTGTGCCTACTTCCTCTATTTCCCACCACAACAATTGAGCGTGAGGATGCTTTGAGCATACCCACTATGAAGCTCACCACAATACCGAGAAGATGGACAACTGGGGCGACCCTTGGGCCGACGATGCCGAGCTCGACTCCAAGACTCCTCAAATGGAGCATGTGAAACTATCCACGCCTTTGCCGACTACTTCTCCAGCGCTTTTTAATGAAGTTGTGGATGAGGCGCAGTGGGGGAACGTAAATGATGATGGTAGGACTGAGGGATGGAGGAGTCCCGCGCAATTCCCGGAACCGAACCACCCCTTAACGACTGAGACCTCCTCGACAGAACTGGATTACAACGAAAATAATGGATTGCCCGCTCCGGTGAAAGATGAGGAACATATTTACAATGGAGGTTGGGGTATAGGTACAGAGGAACACAGTTCGTTACACTCGGACAGGGTTATATCCGAATCATCCGACTCCGCAACCACGGTTCAGGGCAATGAAGTATCAGATGCATCGTCTAGGGAATTAACCGCGGCAGAGCGTGTTGACGATGATGCTTCCACGAGATCTTCTGCCTCTCCGTCCGACCATAGTCATACCGAACCGCACACCGAGTCACCCCGAACTTCCTTCGAAGATGAGCATGTCGAAAAGGCCCATGAGCCAGAGACACGCTCTAAAAGAGATGATATACCAGCTTTGGAACTAGCAAATGGAGAATTTGTGGTACCAGATAGGGAGGTGGAGGTTACAATTCCCTCGCCAGATGAAGAAGATGAATTTGGTAACTTTGAGGAAGAGGGCGACGCGGAACCATTACCTGACGATGAGAAGTTCACGCCAGTAGTGCCTGTTAAAACTACATCTGCTTTACTGGAGTCGAAAAGGGATGATTCGCACTCGCACTTAGACCCTGACAACTTAGAGCGGTCCTCAGTACCAACTAAGGGTTTGTTTCAGCCAGACCTTTCCCTTGTCGAACAAATATTCCCTATTTTTAAGTCTGAGGGCGAAGTTACACCCCTGCCGGATGACCCGATATCCACCACCTCTCAACGAAAAGCGTGGTATCGTTTGACTCGGAAGCAGACTATGAGGGAGTTCAATACCGGAAAGGATGACGATAGCTACGTTCGCGTGACATGGATGAACTCTGAGATTAGGTCAAAAGCGACCCAAATTGTTGCGAGATGGGTTAAAGAAGATCGCATGTCCGCCCGTGGTCAAGCAGCAGCTGGAACCTTCTTCTGGGACCAACCCGCTCCACAGTCTGAGCCGCAAACTTCGGGTAAATCTGCGCGCAAGAAACCTTCATTACCCATCTCAACGCAGATACGGCCCGCCACGCAGAACGCAAGACCTGAGTCATTTGGCACTGCTGCTACTACTGCTGCTGCTACTGCACAGTTCAATTGGAGTACTTCTCCTGTGGCGGCACATGCTCCACAAGATAAATTCCGTCCAATATCTCCTGGTCACCGCTCCTTTACATCTCCACTTGCCGCTGGACATCGTGCTGTTTCCGGGGTAAGAGGACAGGAAGGCCGCTCTGCATCGATTGACTTGACTGCGAGAATGATGCCGCAGAACGGTCATAAGAGGACGACAACGGTAACGAATGCCGCCGGGCCTGCACCTGTCGTACCTTCATATCTCGCTGGCATTAGTATCAGTGCTGATTCGATAAGTCGAACCCCTTCACCTTCTAGTGGTATTTTCAAGATCCCCCCTCCACCTTCAAGCGGGGCCTCCACGCCTAGGCTTCCTAAGGACACTGACCCTTGGATAAGCCTTGAACGTCTAGAGACCAGTTTATCACCAGCTCCAAGCAAAGGCAGCAATGGCATCAGTTCTGCCATGGCAGATGATGACGAAGATTGGGGAGAGATGGTCCAGTCGCCTTCGGTAAACGAGTTTGAAAAGCAACCTCCTATGGGTGATGCCTTCCATGTATTTCCTCCTGCCCTACAACCTACTACGACTAGTGCCCCTAGCTCCGTTAGGTCAGCATCGTTCCAGACTCCAACCCCACGGCGTGCCTCTCCAATTGTGCGCCTGAAAGGTACCATGTCGCCAACTACAGCGAATTTTAAGTTCAATAGCTTCATCCCGGCCAACACTAAACCTGAGCCCATTGGAAGAGGGATCTTGCGGAAAGCATCAAGTCACGCTCCTGAAACGCTTGTAAAGGATATAGCACCTAGTTTAAGAGAGAGATCGATTAGAAAAGCTTCGAACCATAGTATAGGAGGCAATCCGAACACTGAATTTTCCTCCTTCGAATCCTCGGCCACTCCTCCCGGCCCCTTAAACCCTCCAAACACGCCACCTCCTCCCACCTACCCTTTGTCTATCTTCGAATCGGCACCCTTATCCCAGCCCTCCGAACAAATTACCACACAACAAACATTGCCCTCGCTCTTCGATGCCGATTTTTCGATCTTTGAGTCGGCGCCCGCACAACCCGCCACTCAAGCGCACTCACAACCGAAATACCAAGTAGATCCTGAAGATCCATTTTCTGTATTTGAAACGACTAAGCCGATAGATGTTCCATCTGTATCCGTCTCAGTTCCACCGTCGCGTTCGACTTCGGTTGGCATGCCTTCGGTCGCTTCGTGCCCAAAGGGTGTGGGGATGGGTACGGGAGCTTGTGCTTGGGATTCGGTGGAGAGGAGAGAGGAGGAGGAAGAAGAAGTTGCTAGGAAGATTTTAAGGGGTTTGCCGGACTTGGGGTATATGCTTAGGAAATAACAGAGGTTTGTTTTGGGTGGTTCGTTGACAGTGGAAGGAGAGCAAGATCTGGATGTTTTATGTTGATCCGACTGCTTCTTATATATCAGATGAAGGACATTTTATTGATGCTGAAAGGTGGGTTGATAGGAGGTGTATGTTTTGGACTGGCTTTCGCAAGGTGTTTTCTAGGGAAGGATATCCGGGGGTTTGTTTCTTGCATATATATATTATGATAGCATTCAACTTTAGAAAGTGCTCGAGCGCTTGTTATATCAGATTCATGTCTATAGAACTCTCTATTTACCCTAAACGTCGCAGTGCTTTATAACCTAGCTTTAGCACTCCATTGTACTTATACCAAGACAACGGAGGCAAGGGGGGTAGGAAAAGGGAGAACCAGTAGGAGAGAAAAACACTTGTATGGCTACGAATAAAGAGACCCGGGTTGTTAGTAAATGGTGAATGATGGGAATGGTTTTTGGATGGGTATTGGGAAGCTTGGTAGGCGGCTAGACTGTTTATTTGATCTTGGTTTTAAGTACCTTCTTGTTTCAATCGCTCGGGGCACACCAGCATAGGCAATGAAGACGTGGATTAAATTAAGTTGGGAGTATCGGCATACTTTATACGCATGCAACGCCACACACAAATTCAGTCCATTCCAGCTGGTAACATAGATTCTTATTTCCTGTCCTAATTTACCTAAGGAATCTAAACACTATTGTCCATATTACACAATCCTGTTTCCAAATCCCAAGCCGGTCCTTTCCAAAGAGATTCGTATTCGTGACGATGAAACTGCAAAAACGCTCCAGCCTCTCACCCATTCTAAGTCTCATCACTTTCATCTAACCGGGTATCGGTGACGTGCGGAACGACCGTGTACATGCGCATGCATCTTCATGTGTGTAGGGTTCAAGTAAGAAGGAAAGAAAGGGGGGAATCAACAACAAGACATGACATGAGATACGTTTCCAGAATCATGTGCAATGTGATAGAAACGGGGCAAAAAGAGGGGTGTGGAATGGGTATGTTAGATGATAAAACATCAAGATCAGGGGGTGATGATGCTCGCCAAAATCAACGAACAACTCCTCGCTATGCATGCAGGTTATACTTGCGCGGCAGGAGAGAGAAATTAAACGGAATTAAGTGTGAAATTTGAAACAGAAATATAGGGGGTATATCATAAAGAAATGGCATGACGATGATGAGAATCATCACCATCATCAGGCTGACTCGAGGCGGCACTCAACCAAAAAGAAGAGAATGTTCAAGGAATCTTCTCCAAATCATCCCTCGCCCTCAGATACTTAACAGCAAGCTCATCGCCCCCCAGCTTACTCTGCTCCATCCAATGCTGCGCGACACACATAGTCATCGGATTACTCCTCGCCGTATCCTCGCGCTTCTGCCCGCGATTCACAATTTCTGTCTTAAACACATCGCTCGGCTTCGTCAATGGCAGAATAGTACGTTCAAGCAGCTCCGGCGAAGTCAGATAGAAGATAGCTAATTCGCGCTCAGCAGCAGCATCCCCTTCCTTGGCTGTGATGACGAGCATGCGCGCAGCATCTTCCATGCCATATCGGGATACGGGTTCGTCTCCTGAGGCGGACGCCGCGGGGTGCTGCTGGGCGCCACCACTGGTTTGCTTCTGAATACTGGCAGCGCGCTTGTCTGAGTTCTCGCCGACGATCTCGTCGACGATCTCAACCATGATGCGTACAATATCCTGCTTGAGACCAAGAGCAGCCAAACCCACGTCCCAGAACGCCTTGCCACGCGCAGTCTTATCCAACATCTGGGCTGGAACAAACGAAGCAATATACTGCAAGTCGCGGAACAGAGTCTTTGGTCGGATGTCGGCATCGCGGAAAAGACCTTGAAGCACCTCCACGATCATATCGGTGCTTGGCGGGCCAACCGGTGAGCGCGCTCCGCTTCGGTGTAGCATTGGCGACGAGATACCGTGTGCTTGCTGATTGGTCATGGTATGCGAACGCCGTTCCTCACAGTTTGCAATAGCCTCTTCCAGATTCTGGGCACGCGATACCTGTGCAGCAGGTTCACGTGAACTCAACTCCGGCAAGGCACCCAACGTGGGGGATTGAGGAACAGTGGGGAGGTGACGACGACTGTCGAATGACCGGCCGGAGCGAGAGGTGAGGGACGCAACAATCAGCTGCTCGAGCTCGTAAAGAGCGTGGAGCTTGGAGAAGGGATTCGGATGAGTTGCGAATTTGTTGAGCAAGCGACGGAACGCAATATTGTAAGGGAACTCAAGCAAGCCCACTCTCTTAGCCGCAGCGATTCCGGAAGAGCGGGTTGTGGCATCACTTGACGAGGCAGAGAGCTCACTCGCCGAGTGATGAGAGTCGGGGGCCGCATGCTGAAGAGTTACGGCCGGGGGAACAGCCTGGCTTCGTTCATTACGACCCAGTGTGTCCAAAGGCCCGGATCGATCAGTGCCTCTGGCACTTTTAAGGCTCTTCATGCTCTTCCGGCGAGCAAGCGCTCTCTTGCGACGACGGTCTTCTTCCTCTTTCCTCTGGATACAATCTTCGCCGAGGTCACCGGAAAACCAAGCATCAGTTTCGCTTCCATGGCCGAATACCATATTGCCCAAATCGCTAAGGATCAAACCAGTCAAAGTCTGCTTTAAATCCAGAAGGAAGCGTCGCTTATCTTCATTGACAGTAGCAGACTGTTTCAGCATGACGGTGCCATGAGAAGACGAAGCAGTCCGAGGTCGAATGCTCGTCGCGCTGGTTGGCGATTCTGCTTGCGTCTGAAACGGGGACCAGAACGTTGCAGTGGATTCGAGCGAGAGCACAGGGCTAGATGCTCCAAAGTGATCCTGAACTTCCTTGGGACTCCGACTCCAGTGCCCCGTGTCGAAGCTCAGCTGAGATTCGTTGAGATTAGTCAACGACCTCAAACTGGTTTGACTAGGTCTCTGGGCGAAATCGAGGCTGCGAGAAACCGGGCGGTTCTGGGTCTCATACTCCTCGTCACCCGCAATCGAGAGTGTTCCCACGCCAGTAAGGAAGAGATCTCCCTTTTGTCGACCACTGGCAAGAATCTCCTTATCACGACGATAGAGTTCGCTTGCCCAAAGAACAGGGCCGTCCATCATACCGTCTCCGACCAGCTTGTTCACACACTTGTCCACTTCCAAGCAGAAGCGGTGGATCCTTTCCTCGCCCTTGCAGAAGTTCTCGACACTGTACTCGTTCAACCACTTCAGCGTGATGTCCGACTGCTCATCTGAGAGCTTATTCGGGCCTCCATACTCGGTAGGCGCGGCGATAATATCAAAGACCTGGGCTTCTGTCTTCAGCAGGAAATTGTTGGTCGTTGATTTGGAGTAGTTTCGCGGACGTGGAAGCTGTGTGGGTTTGCCGTCCAGCGTTTTCGTCGGCTGGCCCATCAACTTCAGCGCAATGGCGACATTTCTGGCCTCATCGTAACTGCCCGAATTACGCACATCGGTAATGTACCACATCTTATCTCGTAGGTTCTTCAGACCCAACATCATTTCCTCGATCGCGGTGTCATGACGCTCTTGGGATTGCTTCAGCCAGACAAACCATGCCTCAAATTCTTCGATTGCGGTGGCTGATTTCCCAAGCGAATCACGAGGTCCGCGGGAGAAATAGTTGAGGAGTGCTGCATACCCATTCTTGATCAAGGATGGCGACGAGAGCTTCTTCAGGGCCTGCAAAGTTTTGTAATAAACATGGGCGTTTACATAATCCGAGCGAGCTTGACACTGGTACATCGCGGCCTCAAGCATGGTGACAAGAACTGAGTTATTGTCTTGAGGCTCTTTGGGGTCCGCCGGATTGCTATTGCTTCGGAGATGCTGGGGAGAGCGATGTCGAGTGGGCAGGTTCCTTTGGCTGGCGATCAAGTTTGTCAACTGGCTTTGGCTTTGGCTTTGGCTTTGGCTTTGGCTTTGGCTTTGGCTTTGGCTTTGGCTTTGGCTTTGGCTTTGAGTGTTGTATGGGTTTCTCGACCCGAGACCCTCGCTTTCTCTTCTTGCCATTTCGGCACGCCTAGTGCCTCGCCGGTGGGTGGAGGTTCGATTACTGAAATTCTTCGATTCACTGTCCGGGCTCAACTCTTTCGGAATCTCATATTCCACAACCAGCTTCGCGATAGCTTCTTTCAATTGATGATAGTCGTTCTCGAGATCAAGCCTGTCCGAAGGCCCTTCGTCGTCGCTGCTGTCGCTCTCGGGGGAATCATCATCGCGTTCGTCTTCATCATCCGCATCTTTCCGCATCCGCGTCTTGAGCTTCTTGCCGTCAGGGGAAATATATAGGACAGCCCACCGCTCGGCGCAAGGATGAGAAGAACCTGAGCATGTTTCGACACCCAACATCCGAGTCATTTCAGAGCAAGCCATTCTCAGGCGTCTGCCATAATCCTCGGTGGGCGCGAGCTTGGCATTCTCAATGTAGTTCTCCATCGGTCGCTCGATCGGGTGGCCGGAAGGATCCAGCAGCGGTTCTCTCGAGGTATTTTCGCTTGTCATCGACGAAGCGCTCATACTCAATATTGAGCTCGCATCGCCTCCAGAATTCGAAGGCGTGCGGAAGGGCATGGAGACAGCAGACATTGACGAAGCGGATGAGGCAAGACCAGTGCGGCGACTGCCCTCTTTCTCGAAATGACTGGAGGGCGGACGGCGGTCGGGAAACAGAGTATTGACCAAAGTAATGATATCAGAAGGACATAAGACGATGAAAGGTTGCACTTCCACCGTTTCTCGCGGAGAAGTAATGGCTTTCGCCGGGAGAAGAACTGGCTTGGAGAGGGACTTAGGGTGTTTGAATCTCGCCAAAATGCTTTCGATGTGAGTGCGGATTTCTGGGAGAATAGGGACGGCTTGTTTCCTACCGGGTGGGTTAGCCAAGCAGAAGCGAAAAGTTCGAATACATGTGTGCATACCAATTGTAAGTCATATCCAGAACCTGCTTCTGGGCGCGAATGGCAATCTCCTTAAGAATCTTCTGACGAGCATGCTCACTAATATGATGACCAGTCATAATTCCTTGAGACTGCTGGAGATTAGCTGAGGAAGCTAGACGAGACAAGAAGTTCGACTGACCTCAGGATGAATGATAGCATTCAATAGATATGCAGAGAAAAACCAACGATGAACAATGAAGTTCTGCAGCGCGGTCCGATATCCCTTCTTGGAGTCCTCTAGCTTGCGAAGAATGGCATTTCCAATTTCGAGAACTCCTTCGGGAATGCCGCCGGCGCTTGGTTCATCATCCACAACTTCAAAGAGACGCTTAACGGCCTTGTCATAAAAGTCGTCAGCCGCAATGGTATCCTTGGTACTCCGCGGAACCGGTTGGGCTCCCGGTCTTGACAGCTCTTCGGCTTTCTCCAGCAGGAATTGGCCATCCTGGAGAACCTGCATAAGGTAGAGCTCCAAACTGGATTTTCCAGGCCATTCTCTCATTCCAGCCCAAGCATCGAGGACGTATTTGATGAATTTTTCAGAACCTGGCTTACCCTCCACGATGAGCTTGGCACAAGTCGTGGCCCAGACGTCCGTCCGACGGAGGTCTTCAGCGGAGTCCGGTCCGGAAGAGTTGGCAAAAATAGTGTAGATGAGCGCAGCCAGAGGATCATGACGCTGGAAAGACAAGAGACGCTCCACTGGACTGGGTCCCTGGGGGGCGGCGGGCTTTTGGCTTGCTCCAACGTTTTTACCTCGGGCTTGCATGGCCATAACAGAATCAATGGGATCCAAAGACTGACGAAAGGACGTGAGAGAAGCCAGCTCTTGCTGGGACAAATTCAAAATTCGAGTAGCAAGGAAATCGGGGTTGGTCCGAATTTCCGAAATGAAATCCAACAAATCATCCAAAATTTTACCCGGGACTTCATTCAAAAACGTAGAAAAAGACAGTGGCTTTTCGAGCTTGGTGCTCTTGGATTTTCCAAATTCGAGATCCGGTTCCAGTAGGGCATATCTCCGTGTGGCGTCGCACGAGTTCCGGACGTCGTGGATGGCATTGTATAACGTAGCAAAACTCTTTTTATCGTCCGACCTAAAATTGTCAACCAAAGTTCGATGAGCAAGCTCTCCGCAATGTACCAGACGCGCGGAGAGGGCACTCGACACCAGCCACCTATGGAGGCGGACCCGTGAGTAGGCCTTCCTTTGCTCCTGGTAGCCTTGCAGTCGAATCAAATGGGCCAGTTCTGCCAAAGAGGTGGCGGAGGGGGGGATTGCGGCAGAGGGCAAGTAGGGATCGGAGTATTGCGACAGGTCGGCGGGGAGCAGTCGCGGAAGTCGACCTGAGGGGGCAGAGAGGGAGATGGGCATGGCGGGTCTCTGAGGGAGTGGAGAGGACCTCTCATCATTATCGCGTGTTCCGCCCGGTCGACTTCCCATCATTGAAGGAGGGGGCTTAGAGGATGAGGGTGAAGGCGACCTGGGCGGACTGGCAGACCGAAGCGGGACTTCTTTCGAAAGGTCATGAACCTCCTGAGCACTTGAATGTATATGCGAAGGGGTATGGCTTCTAGAAGAAACCTGGGTAACGGTGGGTGATACGGGAGCTGGGAAACGTCAGTGAGGTGCTGCCAGCTCATCATACAGAACGCACTGATCCGGAACTACAACGATTGGTGAGGGGGGGAGGGGGGGGGGGGGGGGCAAATAATTGATATTGAGGAGGAGACAGGAAAAACGTATAACCACATACAGGGAGTAGAATAGAGCTGCGCCGACGGCGAGGCGGAAAGTTGGTTTCTTCTAATCATTTTGTCGCCATTAGAGAGACCCAACGGAAGCCCCACGACGCGGCGCCCAAACAGACCAGTCGAGTCAGTTGTCAGCGCGGTTGGTGTTGCTCACGACAGCATGATCTTGCCAGATGGAAGGCTGGGAATGGGCGAGAGAAAGGAGTGATGATTGACACGAATAAGGTATGCAAAAGATAGATGAGCGAGTATGTGTTGGCAGGCGTCTCGGCTCTAGACAGCTTGGTCTTGGTCTGTGGTCGTAGTCTGTAGTGGAGGTTATCGATAGCAGTTGGGAGTGAAGGTCGGCGGAAGCGAGGCAGCGGGAGGCGTGATTGGGCGGGGCGGAGGGGGAGCGCTCTCGAGTACGGCGGCACTTGTCGTCCCAAAGGGGGCGGGGTGAGAAAGATGTGATGCGATGCAACAACAAAGCAGACCAGAACCACCAGCAGAGCGAAAGATGTTCAGATTGGTGGCAACTAACAGACACCGCCCTTCACAGACGTTCTGGTAGGAGCAGCAGTCTTTTATTGGAAGATACAGATAAATAGTCGATGACTTGCAGGCCAACACATCCCCCGTGGGACTCGAGCACGAATCACGCCCCAGTATTGCGCGGCCACAGCGAGTGAACGTCCACCCAGTCGACTCTCCACAGTGCTCTGCGCGCGCTGACAGGCCAGCGACAGGCCAGCAACAGGTCAGACAGCTGCGCAACGTCGCCGCATCCAGCCTCGTGCAGCGCAGAGTCACTTGCTCGTTGTCCTGGCCTCAGCTCTGCGAGAGTGGTTTGAACGAGCTTGTCGGCGTCCTATTCTGGTATGGATATTGGTCCTTTTTATCCGGCCACCAGAAACCACGTCCAAATAATCAGCGATCTTCTCCCTATTGTGCCTTTGTAACTCCGACGAACAACACACACACTTTCCTCTCTCTCACTCTTACTCACTCTTACTCTCTCTTACTCTCTCTTACTCTCTCTTACTCTCTCTCTTTCCCTCTCTCTGCCTTTCCCTAACCTCCACCAGCGTGTGTGTTGTTTCATCCATTTACCAGATTCTGGTTACCGACCACGGCACTCCCGCGGTGGCACGGATACCAGTCCCTGGTCGGCCCAATCTGCGACCACCCTGCCCGCTTCCCATACAAACTATCACCACCACTCCTGCATTTCACTCCTCCACTCCTTCTACAAAGTCTCCCTTTGTCTGTCGTCTGTCTATTTACCTGCCCTTTCTATTTCTATTGCAGGCTGCACATTAACATATTCGCATCGCCCACAACCAGTCGCTTAAGCAGCACAGTCTCAACCCCCTCGACGTTGCGGGCGGCCAGTGGTTCAAACTCGCGATCGCCCCTGCACAAGTGCGTTGATGTGTTGGCAGTCCCAAGAACGTCGCGCATGCAGCATGTCAGTCCTGCTGTCAAAAAATTTCATTCTATCTTAGTGGAACTTTTGCTGCACGGCCAAAATCCCGCGCGCTCCACTGTGGACGCATGTTGCCCGCTTCATCTGAAACTGCATCTCTAGATTGAAAAGTTAGATTTCTGCTTCCCTTCTTTTCCGTCAGTCTTGTAGCATTGCACAGAGAATATTCCAATCGGACTTATCCCTGTGGTTGCAGACCTTCCCTTCTGCAGTTGATTATGCTTGAGTAAGACTATCGATGGCTCCATCCACAGACTGCAGGGAGGAATAGCCGTCGGCTTCAATTGCATGATGACCAGTACCTATGGTTCACTCTGTAAAGATTGACAACTCAGCAAGCTCAGTCGTGCGGAACCCTATGTACACCACGCCTACAGATATACTGAGTATTTCCTCCATTCATTTTTATTCAAGTCTCCTTTAGCCGCTTACTGGTTCAGTTTCGGCTTCTGATTATCGTGAGGCTGTCTGGAAACACCCGACTGGGACAACGGTGGACCCTCATATGTTAAGAGAACCATCCTCAGCCCCTGCTTCATTGCCATATGCCCTTTCAGGGTTCTCAGCAGCCCAGGCACGCCCCATTCCAGCAATCCGAGCTGGACAGGATGGTCTTCGGGCATCGAAATACAGAGTACTGTTCAAGGTATCCCAGCGTCGGGCGGATCCTCACGTCGCCCAACCGCCGTTATGCGCCTAATCTGTCGCGAAACGAGCAAGACAACCGGCTATCATATTCAAGTTTCACAACTGGTATGGATGCACAACACCAAATGCTAAATCCGACTTCTGTTGGAAAGTGAGCGTCCATCCCATGAGCGCCGGACAACGAGCACCTTGCTCATGACCTACTCCTTGCCCATCGCTTCCCTGAGCATAGGGGCGACACGTTTCCGACTATGCTCTACGTTTCTCTGCCACCAGAGCTTCCTCCAGTGGTTATCCTCGTCGTCTTCATGAACCTCGGCGTTTGAATCGTGCCAGTCCTCAAGGCCCAACTCCTGCTTCGCATTCGATGCAAACTTTACAGCAGCTGACTTGGCTTGGTGGTTGAATGCCCAGACAAGAAGCTCACGCTGAAACTGGCCTTCCGTCGACGTTGAGGTAGTCATGACAGCGTATACGTCCAAGTTTCGCACTTCGGCGAATTTTTGTAGCGCTCTGAGGAATGCTTTGTTAAGCGATTGGGAGCCCGCCTCCTTGCCAGCTTTCTCCTGCAGGAAGGCAATAGGCTTCACCACTGAACTGATTCCGAGACGCAGTTTGCCTTGTTCCCACTCTTTATAGTCTTTTCTTAGGATATCTTGCAGCTTCAGCCCCCCGATATCCCTCTTCGCCGAGTCAATCTCCTTGAAGAAATTATCACGGGTATATTGGGCTGACAGCCGAGGACAAGTCATGATCTTGGCTTCCAGGTACTCGACCGCGCGAATGTCGTGTTCAGTCGTTTTGTCCTTGGATTGGAGGTTGGCTGTATCAATCAGGATACTCGCCAATCCTAACTGGGCGACTTGTGCGTCCCACAAGCTGACAACTGCACTATCATCTGACAGGCTGTCTCCCTGGGCATGGGCGGCGCCCGAAGACATCGCAGAAGTGGACAGTAGGTCCCAACTAGCTTGACAATTTTCTATGACCAAGCTAGTACAGCTTCCAGCCTTCATGATTACGTGAGGCTCACTTCCAGTGTCCTTTCTCACCTTGTTTTCGTCCTCATGGTGGTCAATCACTCCGGCTACTCGATCTGAGTATATCTTGCCTAACTGGCCTTGTAAGGCGTTGTGATCAACCAAGATCCACTTCGTGTTCTCCGGTGGGAGCTTCGACTGGATTACGGACATGTCCGGGAGATCATCCAATGTTATGATATGCTGTGATTCGATGTTTGCGTGAGGAAACAATGCGAGAAACTCGGGACGGAGCTGTAGGCCGGAACGTGGTATATTCGTAACTGGAATATAGAGCGGTGTAAAGTCATTGCGAGGTGGCGCCATAGACTGTACGTATGCGTACAAGATAGAGCACGTCAGTGAATCGAGGTCTGTGGAGCATATTAGCGTTTAGTCTTTTCCCATGCAGCTGTGCTCTTACCGGCAGACTCATTGCCAATCACGAAGGCGATTCGTTGTCTTTTGTCAATTGCCGTCCGGATGGCTGCTTTTGCTTGGACTAAGAAGCCACGAAGAGAGTTTCTTGGTAGAGCCATTGTCATGATGGTCAGTGGTGAGTCGTAAGAACTGTTTGGTGTCATGAGTAGTCTAAAGTGTGGTGACACGAATTGTCGTGACGTATATACGGTTAAACCTCGGTTCAAATGCGCAACGATGTGATTGAATTCGGATTAACTCAGTATGAAGATAATGTCATTACGTATACCGTAAAGAAAGTTGTCATGAAGTCTGTATCTCCCTCTCGAGGAGAGGGTGTTATGAAAGGATTTGGCGTTGGACAATGGTCAGCCCAACTCCACACTTCCAGTAGGGACACCGTGAGTGCTTCGCAATCTTCGAGCAAAGAACTGCATAATGGGGAGCATCTCGTCCCTGTTCTGAGGCATAGAATCGCCTGTCTTTCTCCACTCCTTGGCCTCAACAAACTCAAAAGCATCTTTGATCTTCTTCACCGCACTGTCTGACACAGCAGAGTTACGCGAGCCTTTGCATATAAGAACTGGAGTCTTGCTCTTCTTGTCCAGGGCTTTCAGCGGCAGAGACGAAGGCAGCACCCCTCCAATACTTATTGCCCCTCCAAGTTCGTCTCCGTCGTGCTCTGCAGCTGCTTGTAGGCCGACCATGCCCCCCTGGCCATAACCGAAGATCATGATCTCGCGGGGCTTGTAACCGCATTTTCGAATCAGACCCTCTTGTATGATAGTATCAAGCACAAGCCGCGTGGCAGCCTTGAACCCCGTATCTACATCCATCTCTCCACTGGACTGGTCGAAGACCATATCATCGCCCCAATGGAAGCCTCCCAGGTCGAAGGGCAGAGGGTTCGGAGCTTGGAGTGAGATGCATACTGTTTCCGGCAGGTTCAGTTGTTGACCGAGACGTGTGAAAGAGGCGTTGGTATCACCGAGGCCATGAAGGAGGATGAGTACATTGGTGGGCTTCTGGGACGAGGGAGCTAAAGACATCAGAATAGAAGTCCTACGACAAACGCTGCGGCTCAGAGATATACTGACGAGGCGTGATACTAAGGACAACTCCCGAGGGAAAGTCGCCCTTTGTAGGAAGTCGGCCTGGCATGGTGCGGTCTAATTAAGAGTGCAGACATGTTGGGTGTTGAAGTTATGTCATCAGATCTGCTAGAAATGATGTTGTTGCCAAGACATTTCGACACTTGAGCTGGGCAATCTCGTTCTTTAACCATCGCGATTATGTTATATTTCTTAGTCACGACAGTTTACTGCCAATCTCAGGTATTTCAGTTGAATATGGAGACATAATTCTTGGCGTAAGACGTAGACAATGTCAAGCTCCTGCTACACTTTATCTGCTAAAGTCAAGAAAATACGCCGCTAAGCTTTGCCTGAGCCTCGCTAATCCGCTAGCTGAAGCTTGCAGGATATCAGAACTATGTGACGGAAAGTGAACGTATTGATCACATCACAGGGAATGAGTCGCGGGGGTCGTGAGCCTCCATCACCTACCGTAGGCCCGTTGCCCTAACGAACAGCAGCTTCAGGCTGGATCCCCTTCAGACGAGGCCCCTAGAATGACGAAAGATACCATTAGGTCCTCTCCGCGGCTTGCCTCATACTTACGAATTGGGTATCTCTAACCAGCTGAAGCCACCTCATAATGCTCTCCTCTACTCTTGCATGTACTCAATAAATATTCCCATACTATAGGACAAGGCAACCCCATACCCACTACCCGTCAACATGGTTTTCGGTTTCGGTAAGCTCTTTTCTTCTCATCATTGAACTATGGGCTGATTATGTTTCCTGGAACAGGTAAACACAAGGAAAGTTACGACCAGGTTTATGGGAACCAAAACGAACGTGGACCTGGGCTTGGTCAGGAGGTTCTTGCCGGAGGCGCCGCTATGGCTGGATTCAAGGCGTTTGAAGACCACCAGCGTAAGGAAGGTAAGATATCGGTATTATTCTCCTCTTTGCGATACACGGACTGACTCTCTAGGGAAACCGATTTCACACGCTTTCGCCAAGGAGATCCTTGCTGGCCTCGCTGGAGCAGAAGTAGACAAAATCGCAGCTAGAAGAGGTGATGACTTCTTTGACAGAGAAGAGGCGAAACGTTCGGCCAGGAGAAATGCTGAGCAGATGTACGATGAGTATTACATCCAAAATCAAGGGGCGGATATGTATGACCCCAATGTGTACGACATGCCACAAGGGTTTGGGCAAGGTACCTGGTAGACAGTAAAGTGATGAGAAAGAGTTTCTTCTGAAAGGCTAGTAGAAGAAGGATAACATAGTGAAATAGTTCAAGACGTTGTTGCGCAGGAGTCTTTGCGATAGATGGAAAGGTTCGTAAGCTTGCGTGGCAGTGAAAGAAGTTGTGAAATACTTTACACTAGGAGTCTCTATGGCAACCTACCTTCCCTCGAAAGGCGCTGTGATGCTGCGCCTGTTTAGTTTTGAAGTCTGGTGAGGTTTGGTTTGGAGTTGAATATCTTTGTGTGACGTCGACCCGCAGCGCTCAATTGTTGGCACGTGCCGCCCACTCTTGGCGTGAACATTCACCATAATCAAACAGTTGGGCAGCAACTTCACAGTAAGTTGCGCACGTTCATTCGTCAACTCTCCTTTCTTCTCTCCAGTGATGTACCATTCCTTCGATATCGAAGCCTCATGCGGCTGCTGATCGCTTCTCTTGAGTATCGTCACCCTAACGCGTCTCTACTGCGCGCGGTATTGTGAATCTCTGGCCATGAAGTTCGCAAAGTACGACTCCCTCCGCCTGGTATGAAGGCGATTTATACTACTTCTAGAGCTAATATGGCGCAGAGAGCTCGAGCGAGAGCTCGTTCCGGAGTGGCGTGCCAAATATCTGGATTATAAGGTGTGTTAAAGGCTGGTCCTCCACTTTCCGGGCTAATATCTGATCCATTCGGTTTCAGCAAGGCAAAAAGAAGCTGAAGGCCATTGCTCGCGCGCTCCGAAATGTCAGTCAGACACCTCACACGTGGCGCCGTGGTCCTGCGCTTTTCAGCCCCGCTTCATTCGAGGTTGCACCCAAATACGCATTTCTAAATCGTGACTACACTGGCCGTACTCCAAGGACCGAACTAGGGCCAGAAGATCTAAGGCCTGCTTCAGTGCGCACTAGCGGAACAAGTCTGGCAAAGAGCAAGGCGAATGGTAGCCAAACTTCGCTTGCTCGAGGGCCACTTGGTACCCCGGAAGAGCAGCCGCTAAAAGGGGACAAGGACGCAGAGTTCCCGGGCCTTACACGATATGGAACCATACTTGGAAGTCCGCCGAGGGAACGGAAGCAAGGTCGTAACAATAGGGAATGGAAGCCACCTGCGCTGGAACTGCCAGACCCAGCCCTTGATCTTAACCGAGTCATCTTGCAGACTGGACCAGAACTGACGCCTACCAATACTAAGAACTCAAAAAGCGTCGAAAATGCATTCGAGATTGGCAAAACCAAGTCTCCCAATCATGCATCGTCCAGTCTACCCACGAGATATCAGAGCATATTTACGCCTAAACGTGTCAATTCCACCCCAGGTAATGAGCCGCCTCGTCCTTTGCTGAGAAGAGTATTATCAGTGACAGGGAAAGGAGGCCCTTCCCCTGAAATTGGCGATGTTCCTTTAGAAGCCTATAGAGAGGTCGATATTCGTCAAGAAGAATTCTTCCGCTTCTTGGACATGGAGCTGGAGAAGATTGAAGCCTTTTACAAAATGAAAGAGGATGAGGCTACGGAACGACTCAAAGTCCTAAGAGAGCAGTTGCATATAATGAGGGATCGACGAGTCGATGAGCTTGTTGCTATCCAGACCTCGAAACTGAAAGGCAAGCAGAGCCAGAAATCCAGTGAGGAAACAATGACACAACACTCCAGCTCTGAAGACGAGCAGCACGGCTCGAAGGCGCATGGTTTGGATATGTCATGGTTAAAGCCCATCGATACTGCTATTGAGGCTGTCAAGACTGGCCGCTACGGTAAAACGTCGAAGGCCATGCAGGTATTGGGCACGCCCTCAGCGCTTCGTCCACAGACTTTCCCAGATGACCGTCGGGACTACAGTCGGCGCCCCGACTTACCAGACGTTCCTTATCGATCCGCGAAGAGGAAACTCAAAATCGCGTTGCAAGAATACTACAGAGGTCTGGAGTTGCTAAAGTCGTATGCCTTGCTGAATCGAACCGCCTTTCGTAAAATCAATAAGAAATACGACAAAACTGTTAATGCTCGTCCCTCTGGCCGGTACATGACGGAGAAAGTGAATAAAGCTTGGTTCGTCCAGAGTGATGTTCTTGAAGGATACATCCGGGCTGTCGAAGATCTCTACGCTCGATACTTCGAGCATGGAAACCACAAGGTAGCGGTAGGAAAGCTCCGTGTGAAGATTTCACGGGCGGGCGATTATACGGAAAATGCTTTTCGTAATGGCCTAACAGTAGCAGCGGGCCTTGTATTTGGCGCTCAAGGTCTGGTGAAGGCAGTTGAGTTACTCCACTCATCCTCGGATAACATGAAGCTCCATTTAGACACCAGTTATCTGTTGCAGGTATGTCGCTTAATCAACCTTCAGCATTGACATGTTTTAACGGAACACCAGATATACGCTGGCTTCTTTTTCATTGATCTCTTATTCATCTTATTCTGCCTGGCATGTCGCGTATGGCAAGAGTCCAAAATTAACTATGTCTTTGTTTTTGAGTATGATACCCGCCACCACCTAGATTGGAGGCAACTTTGCGAGGTGAGCATCATAATTACGAAACTCTAATGTATATTCTAACATTACCAGCTTCCCTGTTTCTTCTTCTTTCTTATGGGCTTTTTTATGTGGCTCAACTTTGCTTCCTTCCGGAACGATGACTTATACATCTACTATCCCGTTATACTGATATGCGTTACTGCCCTTATCATCTTTTTCCCGGGCCCGATCATCTACCACCGCAGCAGAGGGTGGCTTCTTTACTCTCTGGTACGATCAAACCCACAGAACGATAGCGTAATACTGACTGTATCCTAGTGGCGGTTGTTCTTTGCGGGTTGTTATCCGGTAGAGTTCCGAGACTTCTACTTGGGTGACATGTTTTGTTCTTTGACGTATAGCATGGGAGTGTGTATTTTCTGATCTACGTCTGTTTGTTGTTATTAATGACTTTTGACAGAATATCGCGCTCTTCTTTTGCCTATACGCCAACGACTGGAATAACCCGGGCCAGTGTAATTCATCCCATTCTCGCCTACTCGGATTCTTCTGCGCCCTTCCAGCTATATGGCGTGCTCTACAATGTATACGGCGTTACTACGATACTCGGAACATCTTCCCACACCTTGTCAACTGCGGAAAGTACTCAGCAACTATCCTGTATTACGTCACGTTGAGCATTTATCGTCTCGACAAGTCACCTCAGAATCGGGCCATCTTCATCACTTTCGCCACTCTAAACGCGATATATTGCAGTAAGTTTTCAATCCTACGTTCAAATAAGCGTCCTAACATTCATTATAGGTATATGGGACGTCGTCATGGACTGGAGTTTAGGCGATCCTACGAAGAAATTCCTTCGTGCAACTCTCGGCTACAAAAAGATTTGGATGTATTACGCCGCTATGCTCATCGACCCTATCCTTCGCTTTAATTGGGTCTTCTACGCCGTCTGGCCCTTTGAACTCCAGCACTCAGCCATTCTCTCTTTCGCAGTCTCCCTCTCTGAGGTATGCAGAAGAGGAATGTGGACACTGTTCCGTGTCGAAAATGAACACTGCACAAATGTCGGTCGTTTCCGTGCCTCAAGGGATATTCCGCTCCCGTATGATCTTTCGTCCAGCCACGAAGCCTCCGCCCGCACCTCCGACGACCATGGGCGTGCTTCAGAAGAACAACCACATCGTCAAGTCCACGGCTGTCATCCCTCGTCTGTACCAAGATCTTCAACAGCTACCGCCCCTGACACCCAACCCTACACCTCTGGTCACGACCTCGAAGCCTCACAAACCCATTCCACTGCCCGCTCTCGCGTACGACCTCGCACAAAATCTCACCCTGAAGTATCACCTATCCCTCGCGGCCTGTCCAGAGTGGGATCTATTCTTCACGCAGCCCACGCACAGGACTTCGAGAGGAAGAGGAAGCCGGAGTTGGGTAGAGAAGGGGATGAGGATAAGGCCGATGATGATGAGTCTGAGGATGAGGAGTTGCAGGATGTGGAGGAGCAGGAGGAGGAAGATGAGACGAGGAAAGACGGGCAGGAAGGGGAAGTAAAGTATATCATAGAGAGACAGGGACGGGGTGTTGCAGATGCTAGTACTGGTGGCGTGGGGGCAAGTTGAGGGAATGCTTGTAGGGATGTGCATCGGTTCATCGAGAGGAAGACAAAACCAGGGGCCGTTGTGGAGTCTATACATAGCCTATCCTCAGCTTTACCTTTCACAGCGTAGACAGAGTTGATTGAGGTACTTTAGGTGTTTTAAAAAATGACGCCATCTCTCATAATAGCATTTTATAATGAAAGATGTGCAACTATAAAGTCTTTCATAGTGTTCAAACCAGTTATTTGTCAGAGTATGTGAATAATCTCTACGTTCACTCACTTCTATGAGTAGAACGTGACATCAGTCTAATGCCTCACGTGATTATACTTCGGCAAACTAGATGTCGCTCAACTCTTTACTGTTCCTATCAACTTCGTTCACCTCATCATACACCAACCTCCCGTAACCCATCCTTGTTTGCAGCATATCTGTGAGCGCTCCCGGGGAGATATGGTTTTATAAGGTAGGGACTGAATTTTGTACTATTCATTTGCGCAAAGTGCAGACGCCATTACGCAGCTCGTCTCACACCTATACTGCAATGCCACCCCTCAGCTTCGTTGCTTTCAGCATGGTTTGCGTCAACTGGATTATATTTAACCCTGATAGTGCAGCCGTGATTTTCATTGTTATCCATCTTTTTTCTGCTAATCTTTTTTGCTTCAATATATGGACTCACAACACGGAAACGGCCAGCCTCATCACTAAATCTGGTTATGCCACCCAAGTCATCGGACAGTTTTGCGCCGGTTGTTGCACGGCGTAGTGGAAGACTTCAGAACTACACGATAGAAACGAGCGGGAGGCTGGTTCCTATTCTTCATCTGGGCTTGTGCTCTTTTTGCCTATTCATCACCCTTCTCGTGTTTTATGATCCCAGCTTGTACTCATTTTCCTTCCTTAATGAGGAATCCCCGGCATGCACTCCCACCGGAGATTCTATGCTCTACCCAGCAAGTTACACTCGCTGATCTAGTCATGGATTCTTCCAAATTTCACTTGGGTTTGGTAATTTCATTTTTACCCAGGCTAAAGCTTTGGACATAGGATGGGATATTGTAAGTCTCTCTTCTATGAAGACTTATTTTACTGAGTAACTGACAACGCAATCAGTCCATCAGCCGGCTTTTACAGGAAGTTTTGACATACTTCTCCTGGCAAGCATTCACCGTATGTCACGGCTTGTATGCAGACTGCACCTGTGACATATAGGACCTTCCAGACCACATTCCTGGCCAAAGCGACGGAAATATTGGGGATTCCGCAACTGGCACGGGATATTTTTTAAATCGCGGCCTACAACCGAAGGTTGCCATGTTGTTTATGGTACTAAGTATGAAGTTTATTCTGGCCTTCAACACTCTCTCCAGCGCCATGACTGGATATCAGCAAAACGTTGAATCTGTCGTAGCGGACTCAAAACAAAAATGGATTCCTTTCTCTCAGTCCTTACCGGCTTACTTCGTCATCCATGATGGCCGGCGGCTCAATCTCAGTCAAAACTACCCTGTTACCCTTGAAAAAGAAAAAATTTCAAGTAGCTATTTTGGTCGATCATAACTCTGGGTGTCAGCTGATAAGCAGTCTGCAGTAAATAAAAATGTCATTTCATGTGAGTCTCTCTTCTAAGATGGTGGTGGACATTGCTGTGGACAATGTGGAGAACGTCCAATACGGTATCAGATATCAAGACCTATGGTTTTTAGGGTGAGAAAAATGAACCCTCCATCTTCGCCGGTCAAGAGCTTCCGGCCCCTGCGCTTAATATATCGCCTACATTCCTCGCCGCATTTTGCTTCTACTCTTCAAATGAGTCAATTAGACAGAATAGTTTCGCTGACCGGAAACAAATGCTTTGGTTAGCGGAGGAGACCTATAATTACACTAAGACCACCGACAGGAGCAGATGTCCATCCACTGATGTTTTCACTCCCCCACGCCCTTCATGTTTATAATCTAACCAAAGCACAGACCTATTTCTGGGGCTTCTCGTTTATTCAGCTAATCTTGATGTTGATTTTCCTCCAAATCTGGACCTGGGGAACCTACTTATTGTGGCTCAAAGGGTATCTCACTCGTCGTGCTCGCGTCGATATTGCGAGAAAGTTCAACGCTGCGGCTCAGCTAGCCTCGAGCTCCAGCGCGAGCTTCAAGATGACCCTCTGGATCTGATGGAAAAAGAAATATGACACGAGGTCAAGAAAAAGCTCAACGATGGGGACTATCATGGCCCGCGGCCCACTGCCTCCGGACCAACGTATATTCGGCCTTCGGAAATGATTTGTGAGGTGGCACAAGAGGTGGTTGTGCGCCGCAGCCTTACGGTGTATGTTGGTCGTCTTCGGGATGGTCTATCAAGGTATGGTGATATTCATTCCTTGCATACTAGTATCGTTCTCTTGTCCAATGATGTTTGGGTCAACAAACAAGACCAGGATGTGTCCTACTGCTGATGACTGCAGCTGCTATAATAATCCTGTTTACTACTCGTAATAGTATAGTACTCGAACAATAGTAAGCCTTAATAAGATAGAAACTATATATTCTCCGACTCACTGCATCTGTCCACCTGCCCACTAATTTCTATTATTTTTCTCCCTCCTCTCTACCTCTTACCCGCTCTCTCCCTCCCTATAAAGCTCCAAATCTCGCATCTTCCCCACTGGCTATTTCCTCTACCTCTATCTAATCCCACCGACCAACATTTCCTATGCTCCAAATAAAGATCTCCATTTTATCAACAACCCCACCTATTCACACACCGTTACTTAAGCACGTTAAACATCGCTCCAATTTCTTTTAAGTTTATCAAAGCCAAACTATCCTCGGTAGTCGTAATCTCGCTATGCTTAGAACGCCCACCCCTCCCACCAAATATTCCATATCACATACTTACCAATCACTCGCCGAATTCATCCTTTCTAAAACAGCAGAAACTCGAAACCAATCATGGATGAGGGTACACTCCAACTTCTTTCATAACATAAATTTAGGCCAGACAGAATGCTACGTGATGAGAGAAAGTGCGTAGTGGAGGAAGGGTACGCGAATGGAAAGAACGTATGAGAATAGAGGGGAAGGGGGTCAAGCCGATGCGAGCAAATGAATTGAACCAAGCTCCTAACCCTGGGCCCAGGCTCCAGTTTCCTTTCCACTATCGAGATTTGTGATATCTTTTCCTTTCTTCACCTCCTTGTTAACTTATTATTCGATGAAATAGCACCTTAAACGCACTCTTCGTCCGTCGTTTACCTACACATGCAGCCCAGATAGATTACAAGAAGCGCAAAAGGGGCTGTCTCTAATTCACTACGCCCTGCTCTTTTCCGTCCTCATTGTATGAAGGGAATCAGGACAACTCGGGACAAATTGCCCATATCTAGTAATAAAAGAAATACCCTATAACTATCTCAAATCCTACTAGACGTAGCCCCTTCAATCCAAACTGTATTAGGTTCAGTTGCTCACAGGGCAGACAAAAACCGCGCAAGACTAAGTGGCGTAGCATATTCATAACCCTTTAATTCCGTACACAGCAGCTTCATATAAAACGTCCCATTCTCATTTGTATCGTTCAGTCTATTTTCATGCAATTCTTTTCATCAGGACATCCTGTACCCTTCATTTATTGCCCTCCTAAGTAATATGTAAAAGAAACACATTACCCATATTACACAGCTCACCAAATGCGCATCTCTATTGCTCATCCACAAACACCCGCCCCCAACACTCACCTCATATCCGTCCTCTTCCCTTCCCTTTTTATCTTTCCCTTCCGCGTTACCTCCATCCCCACCTCCCTCTCCGCCGCCGCCTCCTCCTTCTTCTCTAACACGGCCCTACAACTCACATATTCCTTCCTCGTCTTCATCTCCAACCCAGTAATCCCAATCTCATGCACCTTCATATCGACGCCGACCCAAAACTTCCTTCCACGCCACGTGACCGTGACACCGCCCCACACGGCCCAGAACCAGATGGGGAAGGCAAGAAGTTCGCGACCGAGCCAAAAGGGGAACCATTGGGGGAATGATCTTCTGCTAGTTTTGCCGGAGCATGAGCTTGAAGAGGAGGGAAGGGAGGAGGGAGGGAGGAGGGGGAGGAGGGGTTGGCGGGATGGTGGTAAGGATGGGGGAGAGGTTGGCGTTGTGGGGAAGGAGGAGAGAGGAGGGAGGACGAAATCGGGGGTGTCTGCGTCTATTTCGAGAGATTTTGCAGAGTGGAGGAGGCGATATTGGGACCAGTCCATCGCACACCAGAAGAGCATGCTGCAGAGCCAGAACACCGCAAAAGGAGCCCACGTATTTGGTATTCCCAGTTTCTCACTGAAAAAGGGAATAGTAGAGACTGCGTACGCGCCGTAAAGACTGCATAGAATAGACTCTGTACCGGGTTCGACAAGGGTGGCCAACGTGACCGTGAATTTGCGCACGCGGAGCCAGCGCACGCGTCGAGCAATATAAGCCGGGATCGAAGTATGGGATACAGGCTGGAAACACAGATCGCCGAAAAGCAGCGCGTGTTTTCCATATACCTCCACCTTTCTTTTACTGTCTTTCTCCCTAGACCCACGCTCTTCAAAAGCCTGAGGTTTCTTCCAAAGCGCATCCCCAATAAGATGATCCTCGCAGATATTGTCCGAGAAGAAATCAATTCCCGGGCTCCGGTCCGGATTCGACTTAGTAAGGTAATCAAGATGCGATTTCCGGAACATGTTTGATTTTCCCACGATGCAGGGCGCGAGAAGGACGGTGTTGATGGCGGTGTAGAATTTCGCGTGCGAGCTGGACATGAACATTTCTTCCAGCCTGCCACCGCCGCGCTGCCATATCCTTTTGGTTTTCGATTTGGACTGCGTCTGGCTCCAGTTTTGAGGGGCTTGGGACGGTACATCGCCCGACAATTCCTGCTCACCATTGAGTAGCCGCTTCCTGTCTCCCTCAGATACGCCTTCCCCATCCATGTCCACGACTAAAGGAAGTTGATGTACAAACTTATTCTTCCTCTTCCCTCCAAATCCACACAGTAAATCTACCATGCGCCCACAAACACCCTTTCCGACCCAAACGTTACAGTCGATTATCCACACAATATCCCCCTTTGCCTCTCTATACGCACGGCTCATATTCCTAATCTTTGGATTCGGACCGAGTTTAACACTACGC
The DNA here is from genome assembly GCA_010093945.1 of Delitschia confertaspora ATCC 74209. Lineage (NCBI taxonomy): Eukaryota > Fungi > Ascomycota > Dothideomycetes > Pleosporales > Delitschiaceae > Delitschia > Delitschia confertaspora. Next base: position 15,275 of record ML994136.1, on the reverse strand, counting down.
CTGGGCTCATCCCCTCCGCTATCGATGTCGGAACCGATGTCAGAACCATCGCTGCTATTCGAAACATGTTGTTTCTGCGATAATGCATCGATGTCTACACCATCGCTGGTATATCGGCCATATTCTCTCTGCAGTAGCGGATCTTCCTCCTCAATAAAAACTTTTGAGTCGAAATTTGGGAAGTCGCGGATGAGGCGCTCAAGAATCGGTAGCGCCGGATCGGAGCGCTTAGAAACGCACAGGTAGATTGTTAACCTACTCTTCGGATACGTTTGGCGAAACGTCGCAGCGAGACACTCGTAGAGACGCGGTTCGAGGCCTTTGACGGGACGGATTATAGTGACATGAGGAATCTGGTCGTCAGGCAGATGTGTCAGAAACCTCGCGGGCTTTGGTTTATTGGAGTAGTAGCGAGATCTATCAGCAGTTAATTTAAATTTTCTGTAGGTTGAGAGCGCATCGTTACAATTGTAAATATCCAACACCGCACACGAGCATCACGGCACAATACCAGATGAGGCACACCAGCGCCGCGAAATCGCGTGCCATGGGGACATGATGTGCCTCGAGAAACGGGGGTTGAGCGCGAAGCATGCGCTGCGAGGTGAAGGGGGGTTTGCGATATGTGGTGAGGTTGAGGCTGAGTTGTCAATGTTTATGTTTTGTCGCCGGAAGCTCCCGCCGGAGCTTTCGGAGTTAACTCAAGCACCAGTACCAGTATCACGTGATATAAAATACCCCTGAGGGCAAGGGCAATTCTCACTAATGCAGAGTCAGCTTGCCTTCAAGGTGTTGGATATGTTAAGTCTGTATAGTAATAGTGATAAATATCGATTAGAAATCCGGAGCGTGCATGAACTGCTCTATAGACAATATTCGTATAAGGCTCGTGCCAAACTGCCAAAGAGAAAATGACATCTCGTCAAGGAAGCCCGGATATCAAGTCTTCTTTAACCACCTGATTTCGCTGGCAAGAGCTAGAATACCAGAAAAGCAGCCAGGTATACCTATAACGCCCCAATACCCAGAGAATAGAAGCCAGTTCAAGGCTTCGGCTTCTTCCTCACCATTCCCGCTGAAAGAATATTTACCCCATTATGTTTTGCTGCACCAGCACCAACACCGGCGTCTTCAGTCTTTACCTTCTTTCTCACTAACTCACCCTCTAGAATGTTAGTCCTATCTCCATTTGTTGTAGCCTGTCCACTGGCCTCCCCTTTCTCCATCGCCTTTCTTTTCTTTGTAACCAACATCGTGACCCCATTGCTCGGCGCAGCACCATTAGCAACAGGCGATGACTCAATCACAGCCTCCTTCCTCCCCACAACCGTCCATCCCCAATTTTCAACGCCACCCAAAACACCGACTTCCTCTTTCCATCGCCGTGTGCTTTTAGCAGCCGCGGTTCTAGTGGAGAAATTCTGTTGGATGAGGACTTCGTGAGCGCGGTCGTAGTCTTTAGGTGAGAAGAGGAGGGAGCCGCGGGAGGAGGCTGGCCAGAGATAATAAGGGGAAGATTCGGGTGGAAGATGTGCAGCACCGCTAGATGAGCTTGTTGACGAAGCGGAGAGTTGCGAAGAATGGGATTTAATCCGAGGGAGGAGCAGCGGTATGGGCCCGGAAGTGGTGTTGACTGGCCGACGACGTGGTTTTTTCGTGGCGGACTTGATGATAGACTTGACAGACTTGACGGCAGACTTGGGGGTGGGCGGGGGTTTCTTCTCAGGCGTGCTGAAAGATTGGGAAAGACTGTGGGGCTGGGACTGGGATTGAGATTGCGAAGGGCTCAATTCCTCATCTTCCTCCGGTATCGATGGTTTGGGAGGTGTGATCACAACCCATATGAATCCGGTAATTCGACCAGATGAGCACTCCTGTCTGTACGCCATCATCTCCCAGAACTGCTCGAGCGTCTTCACGCTCTTCCACTGACCGTTACTCCGGCTTGGAGTTCCGCCGAGCTGTGTCATGTCTCTACTATCCCGGTCTGGTAACTCTTCGTCAAGTTCGTCGAGGAACCGAGTCTTAGGGTCATCTGGAAAATGTGGGATCAAACAGCGGGGAGGTGCGGCAGGGAATGGCGCTATCTCGCGGAGTGGATGCGTTGTAACCCACCTTCGAGGTGCTGTCGCCGTGGGTGGAGGAGGGATGAAACGCGCGGTATCATAAGGTTCGTACCCTGGTATAACCAGATATCCTTTGGCTGCAGTATTGATACCCCGAGCCGTGCGACGAGTGATTGCAGAGGTCGCTGATTCCGCTTTCATATCGTTTAGCCGTTCAGTAAGAGATTGCTTCTCATCCTCACCAGCATACTCCCGTACAAGAGGATCTAGCACCTTGCACCACCACTTCACTAATCCGCGATCATCCAAGACATGCTTATTCTCATTGTCCACGCTCGCCGGGAAGAGATACTGATCTTGAGCTCTTGCAAATAGGGAGACTACCGACTTCTTCCCTTCTCGCTGTCTCTCCTTCACTAACCATGACAAGAACGTTCCACAAACAGCCTTCAGAGGTGATCCAGATTGGGACCGAGGGAGGTTCAGTGCAGCAATACACCCAGTCGAGTCAGCTTTCGAGACGAAGATGGTCGTGAGCTTCTGCGTGGTATATATCAACACCTCAATTGCCAGGATAAGAAGCTCCTCTGGTGATGCTTCCTCCTGCTTCCCCTTGGGGGCTATAGAGACGGCGAGAAAGTGCGATTCGCAGTATGTTCGTTGCTTCTTACGATGCGGCGGCGCGGAGTACAGGGATGGAGATCTCGAGGGAGGAGTCGAGTAATGGTAGAAAGTGAAGGGAACGTCCTTAGGTAGAGAGTCAGCAAGCAATTCTTTCAGTGACTTCGGAGATGTCATTTTGGCCATGTTGTGAGTGGAAAATTCATTGTCAAGAGAGCATGAGGTGAGGTTATGTATATAGGCTCGGGTTGATGAATGTTGAGGACGCGTGAATACGCAGTAACCCCAATCCAGACTAGCGCGATATTTTTCATCTCTCGAAGTTCCATCACGGCTCACCCAATTCACCACCACCAGCCTCCGCCTTCACCTCCGCATTCCCACCGCCCCGGCCATCTCAACATCCCAAATGGCTTCCAAACGGCCAATTCGCTCTTTAATCTCTACCGCCAACTCAGCGGTTCGCTCGACCCGGCAATCCCAACACAGCTTCACCCCCAGCTCCTCCTCCGCATGCACATTCTCCACCTCCACAACCACTTCCGCGCCGGAGTACGATACAGAAGCTGCACCGCGCCCGCGATGGCAGCAGACCCCCGCACGCATGGTCGCGCCTTATAGGATACGGCCGCTGCCAGCGGGCCCGGAACTCAAGGTAAATGATGATCCGAGGAAGCTGGATGAGGTGTATGTGAGAATGCTGGGACAGAGTGGGGATAAAGTGTTGAGCGAGGAGGCGAAGTGGTTGGCTGTGACGCATAAGAGCTTCGATCACGGAAGGAGGGGGTTTAATGATCGGTTGGCTTATTTGGGTATGTTTGCTCAGGGGACGGAAAAGCTCAATTGAAGAGGGATGATGGACAGAAGTGCTGACTGTCAATTGATGCAGGTCGCCGGATAGTATCGCTACAGACTTCTTTGGCTCTTATGAGCGGTCCCCAGACTATAAAAGTCGATCCGAAAAAGGAGGACCAGTACGGACGGAAACCTTTCGTGCATCCCGCACTCAGCGGTCTCCAGGGACTTACACATGAGGCAAAGCATGATGTGTTGAACAAGACGCGGTTAGCGAACTTGGGGCGGAGATACGGTCTTGACCAGGTGATGCGGTGGAAGCCAATGAAGGTATGGAGATCGTTCCGCTGGTCCCACCTGAATAAAGACTGGCATATAGCAGTGCTTTCACTAACACTCCTAATAGGCGGACAACCTCCAAGGCTCTGGAGCGGACCTTGTCCTAACAACAACCATATACGCCATTGTTGGCGCCATCTCTTTAGAAAGGGGCGGAGAGGTCGCCAACCGGGTAGTAAAAGACAAAATTCTCAACCCGCTCGGGTTCACTACGAGCGCATCGTAGAGGAAAGAAGCAGCGTACGTACAAGAGCTGTAAATTATATTTGTGTACAAACACGTGTGTATAATATTGCTATCATATAGCGAGGGCATTTTGGGAATGGCGTAAAATCATCTCTCAAAGGTATCTTCTGGTATATACTTTGAGATGTAACTTCTCCAAATCAAAGCGTTGAATATTGTATTGCTTATGAAGTGATGAAACGGGCAAAAGGGGTTGCAGGTAACCTATACACAATTTTATATCAGCTCACCCGTAAAACTGAAGATTGATTTGTATTTAACCTAGCAAACAAACATGAGCAGGTATGCGATATTTCGTTTTATTGTGAAGTAAACAGTAAGTATCCACTCGTCTCATTTTATTTTCTCTGCTTCGTTCACATCCCTTCTACTATAAGGTCTTTCTCTACTCTTCGCTCCCTTTCAAGCTCTTGTGGTCTCCCTCCTTTTTCCTCTCCTTTCTTCACTACTAGACTTCATAACAAATTCTTCCAACCCATATTTCACCACTTCAGCTTTTAATCAAGATTCGTATACGAAGTACAACCCGCCACGTCAAGGATCTATTGTACGTCTCTTCCCTATGCAGACACGCAATTGTACTGAAAAGCTTAACCTCAGGGCCAAAAGCTATGAGTTCACATATACCACCTATGTTCACATTTGGTCGATGTCGCAGCGGTTTTCTTAAATAATCCCCACCACTCTTTCCAATATCTTCCAACCCTCAGTCTCCCCTCTTTCCCACCATATACCCTCTTTCTTCCCCCCCCCCCCCATATACTTCAACTCTCTCCCATTCCCTTCTCTGTTCCCCATCCTCCTCTCCCCACACCCTTTACTTCTCACCGTCCAACACAGCCATGCTCCCAACCACCTTCTAGTAATCTGGTGCCCCTTCCTCTGGAAAATAGTAAAAAAAATCAGGAGGCTAAGAAGTTTGTAATAGAATTGAGCTCTGAAACCAGCTATTTACTTACTCTCTTTAATTTTAGATGCACTTTGAAGAAGCTATATTCATGGGACGGGAAGCCGCACTTGACTTTAGCTCATACCTATACCTGTTATTTCGTGGCATAGAAAGTAGAAGAACTATTTTCACCCTTATAGGCAGGAATCAAGCGGGTAGTTTATCGAAACAAGAGTACTAGGACAAGAGGGATCCGATCAATTTGATCAAGTACGTACTCATGAACCATTAATTTATTTATTTTCTCTCGTCATTCTTTTATATCATAATCCATAATTCATAACTTATAAACCTATACTGAATACTAAGTCCAGCAGCAATAGCTTTAACGAGGCAAATTGACCTCCGTCCAATATAGTCAAAGGGGAAGATCCAGCCTCCCATTTTCTCACCGAACCAAGTGGTGATTCGGGGTATCATAATTCTTAAATACCTTTTCAGATAACCTACCTTTTGATGAAGATGTCAGTCACACAACATACGATAGACCCTTTTCATTACACCCTTACAATACCCTTCCCCTTCCATCCGCAGCCCCAGAACCCCGTGCTCCCTTCAGCATCTCCTTCAGTTTGTTCTCCGCTTTCGTTGCTTCTGCTATGCCACTCAAATCTTTATCTGAAGCACGTGGCCAGCGCAACCATGACGTCAGAGATGAAAGCGACCCTCCTCGAGAGTGAGTCTGGGACTGTGAGTGCGGGATACTGGTAAGGGAGGTGTGCCGCCTGTGAAGCGTAGTTGATCTGGGCTCTGTGGCGTTGGAAGGAAGCTCATCTTTCGGTACAGCTTCCGGAACTGGAGTAGGCGCGGCACCTTCGATGATGGAGGAGGATACATCTAGGGATAGGTGTTTTGAGGCTTGCGGTGTGGTGATCAGAGTGATTGATGGACGTTCGGTTTTCGAGGATGGTCTAGTTACGACCCAATTCGTCCCGCTCGGCTTCTGCTCCTCATTCTCCACCGTAGCATTTTCTATCGCATTGGGCGGCTCGAAAGTCCCGGCATCAACAACTTTCCGTTTCCCACTCCCGCCACTAATAACACTCTTCAAACTCCCATAAGCACTCCTCCCCTTCCCCTCCCGCCTTCCTCTCCCACCCTCCCCGCCCCCGGCCAACATCTCACTCGAACTACTTGCCTCCGGCACCGCCGTCAACGTATTCTCGGTTGCGCTCCAGCCCTGGGTAACTCTAGTTCTTCCTCTACCGACTAAAGCTCCCATGCCTGCACCCCATCTCCCTCCGGCGTAATTGTTATTTACAATTTCCCCTTGTGGGGGAAGGTGCGCGTCGTACTCGTCCGCAAGACTCAGGCGGCTCCTGGCACAGATTTCAGCGATAGCGTCGATTGCACCTCGGATCTCAGGATCTACGGCGCGGAGGATGGCGGAGAAAGAAAACTCCTCCACGGATGGCAGTTTATCCCTCCCAGCTTCTACACCCGCTGACAAGGCCGACGAACTCTGTCCCGTCGAGCCGTTCATACCGGAAAACAGGCGAGGCGTGTTTAGGCCGGAGGAGGGTCGTGAGGAGTGGCGAGAGCCAGAGTAGGTGCGGACAACGACGGGTTGGGAGGAGAGGGTTGTTTGGGTGGAGGTTGATTTTGCAGGTTTGTGTTTGTATGTAGAGTAAAAGGCTGGGGCATTGAGAGCACGAAGGGCGGCGGATTGGGTTTGGGGGAGGTTGGAAGGGGTGGAGGGGGTGGAGGGGGTGGAGGGGGTAGAGGTGTGGTTGGTTTGGGTTGGGTCTAATTGGAGGGTGGTAGAAGGTGCTTCTGTGATGGGAGAGGGCGCGTTGGTGATGATGGAGGGGAGGGGGTGTGCTTGCTGAAGGCTATTGTCGGTATGGGTATACTCGTTCCAAATGGTAGACAGAACACCTAGAGCTACAGACTGCCTCGTAGTTGTAGCTGGTGTCAATGTCGGTGGAAGAATGCCAGCTGTCGTCGAGTCTGCGACACCATAGCTGTGCTGAAGGACATGATAATGAGGGGTGCGGTCGTCCTCGTCTTTTCTTGTTCGCGATGAAGCGGTGTCCTCCTCGACACGTAGGTTGACAGTACTGGGATGGGAATTTGGGAGTTCCTCGGGGTTTGTGGTCATGTTTGCCTTATTGGAGATACCTGCTGCGCCTTTGATGCGCGCTGCATGAGAGTAGAGTGGTGTGGAGAGTTCGGTGCAGCAGGTCGACGTGGGGCACGAAACACCGCTGACTTCAGCCAAAAGCGGGTTCTACAGCAGCTTCCTGCCACCTGACACGCTTGGATTCAAGTAACACTGAGAATGCCATTTCAACATACCATGTATATAGAAGTACGCAATAATGTTTGTCTATTGTCACTCATGCCAAAGGGTGCTTGGTGGTTACGTCTATCTCGACAGGGAAGCTCACAAGTCCTATATTGTTGCTAATTTACCTGAAAGAAAACACCTGCATACTGTCTCCAGATATGGTCGAATTGCTATTTTCCGTCGTACAAATGGGAAATACACGTGTCGGTGCAGACGCCAAATACCTTTTCCCTACCCCACTATGGCTGAGGGCGATGCGGAGAACATGTACCTCGAACATGCACCCACTTCCGACTACAAAAGAAACTCACCATTAGAGCCAAGAAACTCCCGTGGCCGGTGATACTGACTTGTTGTTCATCTCGAACCCATGTTGAGATCCAACTTCTCCCAGCTGCTCCTTCAACCATCCCGAGGTACCACCAGGACGTTCTTCCAGGATTTGAATCTCCGCCTTGACATTTAGCATGAGCATCAGTTGAAGCTCATGTCTCCATTCCGATTCCGGGCCTTGCTCCGCGAATATTTGCCAGGAGAGCATCTGCCGGGCCTTCTTGCGATCTCGAGCTGTCAACTTCATCGATGCTTGGGTACCAATATTCGTGTCTTTACAAGTACCACAGTCCATATCTCGGTTCTGGTGAATTTGGTCACTCTTGACTCCCAACCACCGGAGTTGTGGTAAGTTTAGGGGCCGTTCTCCGGTAGATGTACCTCCGATTGTGACATTCTCATGGGCGAGGGCGTACGATCCATGTTTGTAAGTCGACATGATGGCAATACCGTCTGGATCATAATCTACAAGACCACATAAAGGAATATGGGGAGAAGTACCCACGACTCGGCGGAGAAAGGTGCGTGACGCCAGATCCGGGTAACCTTTTGCCTGTACATCGTGAGACCAGAGGAAAAAGTGACAGTGAGGCAACATACAGTCAGTACAAGCCCAAACGAACCGATGTCTGGCCAGTGAAGGGAACTGAGTACAGATCGAAAAGTTGCCTTTTTTATGTATTAGCTTGACACCCCAGGGTATGAGTTAAGTTGCGATACCTCTTTCTCAATTATGAGAATCCATTTTACTTCGGACAAATTGAGAACATCGTCATCCATCAGTTTTGGAACGAGTAGTCCCTAAATCGTCAGATGAAGAATCTACCATTCCTGGCTTTCTCTACCGACCTCTCTGTCACTCAAGCCATTGACAATAGTGCCGTCGAGTCTTCGAATGCTGAAGTTTCCAGCCACAAGTCCTTTGGCCGCTGCAGTCTATCCGAACGGGTAAGCTATGTCGGGCCTTTTCACAACGGCCGGTACGTACGACGTGGAGGGAAGCCCTTGGTACACCCAGAGTACAAGCGAGGTCATCCACGTACCTGTCCACAACAGACTGCTTGACGAAGAGATCAGGGTGTCTGTAATATATATCTCTGGATCGAAGTCAGTAATCAGAAGCATATTCTCCTACGACACTTTCGTCTACCTTTTGGTGATGATGACATTCTCAATCAGGGCCGAGTGAACAAACTCGAGAATACGGACAAGAACAGCTGAGGGAAGGTAAGCATATGGAGGGTAATGTCTGAGTATGTTGCTCAACTGAATCTCCAGGCCTCTTGCGGCGTATTCCCGGGGAAGGTGATTTTTCTGGTCTTGAACGCCGAAGCAGTCGGCACAATACCATTTGCAGCATCAAATTTCCGTCCGGAAGTCCCAGAACGGGTACGTAGAGTGATCGAAAGCTGGTCTCTGTCTTCGATAAGTGCGTCCACAACGTCCGTCAGGATTGACTCAATGCGGTCTATTACCCCGTCGCTTCAATCGTCAAACCTGGAATATATGGCTCTACAACTGAGACTTACTGGTTTCTTGTCGTTTGACCTGAGGCAGAAGATTTATCTTTAGTTTCATTCGTTGCTACAGATTGTCCGATACTATTAGTTAGCAGCAGCTCATCGTCGCTAGGATAAAGTTTTGGGCTGCTTTGAAGAATCCAAGGAGATGTAGTGTCGTCAGGGGCCTGACAGTCCAGCATGTCTGTGTCGTCTTCTTCAGAGCCATATTCCCATTCTTCGTCCAAGAATTCCTGTGAAGATGGGAAGCCAAAGAGCATGTCATGAAGAGGGCTGCTGCTCATTATGCTCCTGTTAAGAACAGAAATTGGCTGAGAAAGTAATGGGTGCAACAGTGTGATGGCTTGCTTGTACAGTTAATCAGGCCGTTACAACGATCAATCAATGAGAAGATGATTTGAAGCAACATTTGATTTCTGAAGAAATTCAAAATGGTATCAGCACCGAAATTTTGTATCTTTGGAATATTTGAATATTTGTGCGATGACGATGGTGGTGGTTGGGGGAAAGCATGAGGAAGGGACGATCGATCACAGCGGTGATGCGGTGATAGTCAGGGCAGCCACCCCAAAGTCTTGGCGTCACTCACCCGGAGGTTTGCAGTCGATTTCCGCCGAATTTGCCATTTCATATCATGATTCCCTCTTCTAGTTTAGTGCGCTACACGCGTGCCTGCTCCACGTCGCGTCTGCTCTTTCGCGTTTGCAAGCTCCAACCCACCCGTTCACTATCATCGTCATCAACATCCAGCAATTGTTGTTCAATCACCCTTTCGAATTCGCACGGATTACAACATGGCAGACCCCGTGCCCCAGATCCCCATTTCTCAGCCTCAGAAGCGTCCTCTTGAAGATGATGCTCCCGCTCCTGTAACGACCCCAACCAAGGCACCAACTGCTACACATTCTGCAGCTTCATCACCGCTATCCGTCCTTTCTACAGTACCTAGCCCGTCTCCCACAAAGCTTGTCTTCGGACAGTCCCAATCGTCGTACAATGCCGCGGTTGGCGGTGCTTCGGTGCCCAACTCCAGCAGTTCGATTGTCAATACTGCACAGCAACCTGCCACTAAAAAGCGAAAGCTTACAAATAAGGAAAAGGAGGATAGGAGGGCGGAGAGGGAGGCCAAGGAAAAGGAGCGGGCTGACATAAAGGCTAAGCGTGAGGAGGAGAAGAGGTTAAAGGAGGATGAAAAACGGATAAAAGATGAGGAAAAGCGGAAGAAGAATGAGGAGAAGGAAGAAAAGAAACGAGCTAAGGAACTAGACCAGCTGCAGAAAGAAGAAGAGAGGCGAAAAAAGGAGGAGGAGAAGCAAAAAAAGGAGAAAGTAGGTCAAGGTGTATTGGCCAAGTGCATCAACGTGGAGGCTAACATAAATAGTCTCAATTACGACTCAACGCCTTCTTCAGCAAACCCAAACTTAGCAAGGAGGTGTCTGGAACTGCATCGGGAGATTCTACTCAGACTCCAAGCACAAAACCTATATTTTTAAAACCGGATCCCTCTCTGCCAGTTGCTAACCCACAGGCCCATTCTCGGCAGAAAGCCACTCAGAAGAAAGTTCTGACCGATTATGAACGCTACTTTCTTCCCTTTCAGCTACCCTCAGGAGCCATACTTGCGCGGTACAATCGTTTCATGGATAGTCACGCAGTCCTAGTCGCAGCCAGGGCACGACTCGACAGAATAGCTGAGCAGGAAGAGACGGATAAGACTATCACCCAACCAGAGACGCTCAAGACAATGATTTCGACCCGAGGTCCACGGGGAACCAAGTCACTCTCCGTTGTGGAAATCGTTGAGCGCATCAATGGATCCTCTGACCACCCAGTAGACCTGACGAACGATAGCACCAAGTCTGAAGACCCGGTTGAACTATTAAAGCAGATTCCCATGAAGTATTTACTCTTCCCAGAAGACGTGCGTCCGCCATACTACGGTACTTATACCAAGCCACATTCCGAGCGTGAAGCCGCCAAAGTGGCTCGAAATCCCTTTTCACGTGTCCTTCACGAAACCGACTACGACTATGACTCTGAGGCAGAATGGGAAGAACCGGAAGAGGGCGAGGATCTGGATTCTGAAGGTGAAGACGATCTGGAGGATGAGGATGAGGATGACTTGGATGGCTTCCTCGACGACGACGACGATCCACAATTAAAACGAAGGCTAATAAGTGGAGACCTTGAGCCTGTTAGCACTGGTCTCTGCTGGGAAGACCCTCAAGGAGTATCACGTCTAAACGACGGTTCCGGAGCCATCTCAACAGAATTCAAGGATTTCCGGATCGGATTCCTACTTGGTACGCTGCCTCGTTATTTTCAAAGGCGTTCGGTACTAACAATGGATAGAACCTCAACCTCGATCGATCGACCCCTTTTCTACCGCTTACTGGGCCCCCGAACCGTCCTCTACGACTCTTTCGTTCGCAACTTTGAATAATCAGACATCTGGTTTGATGAACCCGCCTCGTCTGCCTCTCACGCAACGTCCCGTTAATGGCATGCTAAACACATTAAATGCACCAATCGTGACTGCTGCCGGCGCGTCTACGTCGAAACCTGCTAAACCACCGAAACGAATGATACCCCCAGAATTCCTACCTGAGTTTAGGGACACGGTTGACGGAAGTGATTTGACTAAGTTGGCCTTGGTTGAGGCGTTGAAGAAGAAGTGAGTGTCTAGATAACAACGGAATATGAGACCACATTGCTGACCAACGACAGATTCCCTAAACTACCTAAAGACGCTATCAACAATACCCTTACCGCTATTGCCTCTAGAGTCGGAGCTAAAGAAGCTGAAAAGCGCTGGGTTTTGTTATCTTGATTCGGCCTACGGACTACATATTGCGATGGAAGATTTCACTGCTGTTTCAAGCGTCTGTTCTGCACATTAGACTTCTTTTGGCGGGCCTGCGAGCTTACGGTGTCCTGCAGTTATGGTCTCATGGATAGAAAAGAGGAGGGTGTATGGCTGATTGTAGAATTATATGGGCGGTCTTTTTATGTTCTCCAAGGCTGTCGAGAACATATCACCATGGCTACGGCTACAGCTACGGCTACGGCCACGGCTACAGCTACGGCTACGGCCACGGCTACAGCTACGGCTACGGCTACATGTACATGGATGGCTCAATCCTGAGAATCAAATCAACATCAGCGTTGTCAGCATCAGGTAATTCGGCTGGCAGACAATGCCACATAACTTATATTCAGGACTTTGCACTTTAGCGGTGGAGAAATCAGTGTTGAAACACGACCCGTTGCACAGAGCTGAAGGGGTAGGACTGCGGGTGTAAGCGCCGGGCAACCACCTCGAAACCATCCACGCCAGCCACGCCAGCTAATCCGCATCTTAGCCTGATGCCTGTACTGTGTTACGGATGGCTTTTGGCGGGCTTACACTCTAGATTCCTTCGAATGGCTTCTGCAACGTCATCCACGCTGTGTTCTCACAGATAGGGTGGTTACTGATGAAGAAAGCAAACCACCTACTTATATCCCATTCGTGAGCACCAGAATTAACTTGCAAAATCACCACTTCCGCAGCTCTCTGTTCGAACCAATGGGGTACGGGCTATTTATATGTCAAAAGAGATGTGCACCAAGGCCTCCTAGTTAGCTGTCCAGAAACCCGGATACACGATCGACGCGACGACGTTGGATGCGGGGAAAGAAGCCAAGGAGTCTGACAAGCTCATGTTCCATGAAAATCATCCCAGAGAACGGAGCACTGAAGACGGAACATCAGCTGGGAGACTGAAATTAGACACGAAATGGGAGTACAAGCGCTGAGTGGAAATTCACCAGCCAATCACATCCCCTTGGTAAACGCTCTTGTCACGTGATTAGGATCCTCCGTAATCTGGGTGGTGGAGGACGAGAGAGTTTGTCCAATAGAAGAGTTTGGGGAAATTTGTACATCTTCGCCCGGCGTGGATGAATGATGTTCCAGAGAGGTTTGGTTCTTCGAAGCGCTCATCCAGAAACATGTCCCTGTCCGTCTGAGGCTTCACAAAGCGCCCAAACAAGCCCACGAGATGCAGACAGATGCAAACAGTATGCAGCCGGACTAATTTCAGAGCTGTTTTCACCAATACAACGCTATGTAAGAATAGCAGCGGAGGAACAACTGGCTGGCGCTGTCCTCCCTCATTAATGTCTCTCCTCGCATAAGACCGTCCGGCCTACAACGACGACCATCTCACTTCTACACTGCCTCTTTTCCGGTCTGTGGATGTCAGAAGTATACCGTGTCTCTTCCTTTAGACACGTTGTTGCTGCTGTATAGTTGTCTTTCGCGTTGGTTTCAAACACTTCGTTATTGTTTATTGCATTTCAAACTCACCAGCTTCTTTATTCTGTTTAGTGCTTGCTGGACCAAGCCTCCTCGTTAGACAGAATGGCCCCAGTGGCTTTCTACTTCGCTGCAACAGTGCTGTTTGCTCAGTCAACGGTTGCTTTTAACTGCTCGAAACCGCCTATCTATGTAGATATCCACAAGAGGGTGGTGCATGGGACCGACAAGTTCCAGTATGGGTCGTTCATCGGTGTAGGGACGCCAGCACAGAATCAGAGCCTTTGGCCGTCGTTGTCGCAGAACCATACTTCCTTCGCATCTTCGAAGTATTGCGATAATAGCACGCTTAAAGACTGCTCGAGGTCTACTAGAGGGAATTTCGATGCTACTCTTTCTCAAACGTATGCTCTTCTGTCAGATTATCTTATATCCCACTCATCTTACTTTAGATACAAAGCGGATAAGAATCTTCAATCCTTAGATGTCAACAAGGATAACGGAAGTTTTACGGGCTTCCTTGCACGAGATGACATCCATCTATATACCCACTTCTTCGAGACGGACGGAGCGTCGCAGAACCTGGTTCCGGATTCCACCATCGAGATTGCAACATCCGGAAGCATATCCCCTGGCATTGTAGGCATGGGTCAGACATCCACTCTTCTTCAGAGTCTGTATGACCAAAACCTTATCGCTGGTCGCACTTATTCTCTATACATTGGATCCGGCATGGACCGCGCTGGAGGGGTCGTTAACGGCAGCAACACCTTTGGAGGCTTCGACGCCGGTCGATTTACCGGGGACGTGCATTCATACCACATGGATCTCTACAGGAGAAACCCATTAGCCGTACGCGTCAAAGACATCGTCATCAACGAAACCCCCAATTCCAAGCAAAACATCTCCCTCTTCGACCCTGTTAAATTCCCCTCCATGAAATCCCGCCCCGACCCCTTCACAGCCGAAATAACCACAGACCAGTACCCCCTATCCCTCCCTTACCAACTGACCCAAAACCTCATCAAACAGCTCTCCGCTGAAAAAGACAAAGACAACGCCTGGGGCGACGACTCCCTCAAATTGACTAAGCCCTTCAACGGCACCCTCTCCATCATTCTCGAGGACGACTTCGTCATCACCCTCCCCACCGAAGTGGTCTACAACGCCTCGGGCATCTCGCCAATTCAAGACCGTGCGGAGGAGTCGACGAAACCGTTCTATCTCTCTGTCGCCTTCCTCACACAAGTCTATCTAATGGCCGACTTCGACACTTTCCAATTTTACCTCGCCACCGCGCGACAGAAGAACAACGCCGTCATGCCGCGGACATTCTGTCCGAAATCTACTCCTTCACCCTATTCACCGCCGAAGAAATCAGCGTTTACTTCGCAAGGGTTGATTGGTGCGGTTGTTGGAGGCTTGGTAGGCGGATTGAGTCTTTTGGCGTTTGGAGCGTGTTTGTTTGTTGGGTGGAGGAGAAGAAAGGATCATAAGAGGTTGGAGAGGGAGTTGGAGAAGGGAAGGAAGGCGCGGATGGTGCAGATGGGTGTTAACGATGTGGAGTTTGAGTCGCCACCGAAAACGGCGAGGGCGGGTTTCTGGAGGAAGAGATGATGGAGGATAGGAAGAGAGAAGGGGGTGTTTTTGTGATAATTTATACCTATTTGTTAGTAAAGGGGTGAGCTTATTTCTTGTCTATACTTAACAGATCTATATATCTGCTATTCAACGGATTGCGTCCGAGATATCATCTAGTTAGCCTATAAAAAGACTTAGTACCAAACTCCTTGACGACGCCTAAAAATATACCTAG
>ML994135.1:0-40246 GCA_010093945.1 Delitschia confertaspora ATCC 74209 | reverse complement strand
AAGCGAGCCTTAGTGCTTGTAATTTGTATACAGACTCCGTAGGTAGAACTCCTTGCTTGGTATCGAATCCATTTCGTTCAATCTCTACAACAACTCCATGACCCAAGCCTTACAGTCACCTGGTTCAGGTTTCTATATTGATCGCGTACCTACCTTACTATGACGAGCAAGTAATCCACTAATAAATATCCTTGTGCGTGAAGGAACAAGAGTTGAATTAAAACAAACCACATAAAGTTGGTATTAGAAGAAATGGCTAGCTAGGTAATATATAGTGAAGTCGGTAGAGAACCTTAATAATCTTTTAGTAAGGTAGCTATATAGCCAATGTAGAAACCTGAATCAGGTGACAAACCAGTGCCGTCACACTTATTTAGAGATACCACCTTTCGATGGCTTGCTAACATTCAACTCTTGTTTCTTACGCACAAGAATACTAATTAGTATATGCTTGCTCGTCAAAAAAAAAACTTCTCTTTTTAGATATCTAGAACCTACATCCTCCTTCTTTACTTATTCTAAGTTTGAATCAATTTTCTATACGTATAGATAAGTAATCAATCGGACGGCATTCCTGAATCAGGAAATAGAAGCGCTCTATTTTAGTAAATCCGAGCTTCGCTTCTACTGTTCGCGCTATGCCCGAATAGGCAATCGACCTTGACCTCGACCAAAAAAGGTCTTCCCGTTGCCATCACTTTTCCTCTTTTCTTCAATCTTTTTCTCTCTACTCACCTACTTCCGTCCGCATATCTCTTTCCTGCCTACCTCTAAACAAACCCCTGTTAGGAATTTTTTCAAGTCTCGGTCGCCATCCAATATTGCACTGCCTCGCCTCGTCTATGATATTTCACCTTAATCCAGCTTTCAACCTCCTAGCAATTACTACTGTTGAATCTGCTGAAGCTGCTTCTACACCTGCATCTACCAGCATTTGGTGGCCTACCCTCTTTCCACTCTCTATCTTCTTGCCCCTTCCTTCTTTACGAAAGCTCACTCTCTTCTCTCATGAAGTCCTTGCTTATTCTATGCTAGTGGTATCTGGACTCACCGGACATAAGCCCTTGAAGTCCGTGCCCTTAATAACTCCTCCAACTGCAACACTCTGATTATTAGTAAGGGTACCCGAGATATCTCGATTAATCTTCAGCTCTTTCCCAGACGTATAGATGAATCCCATCAGAGCCGAACTATTATTTGGTGCCCTTACACCTTTGACCTTCTGCCCCGTACTTTCATACACTGTTACGAAGAGGGCTTCATCGCATATCTCTTTATAGACAGTGGTAGTGGTTTGCTGTCTCCTAAGTTCTCGGAGGAGTTCCTGTCAGCTCTGTTCTTATTCTTTGCTCTGCTTCGACCCGTCACTTAGCTCACTGCTCTTGTCAATTATGGGTTATGCCAATGAAAGAGACACTATAGCTTCAATAGCCTCAAGCTTGGACCTTCGTCGGTACGGAGCAAGGAGGCGGCCAGCCAAGGAGAAGATCCTCTCTGGTTCATCTCTCATACAACGAATTGTGAAGGCGTCAAGGGTCATACGCGCCAGCCTGGGGTGTCTAGCTTGGTTGTGGGTATCGAGCCAGTACAGAACTGTATTGATTGATTCGCCCTTCGAGTGAGGCTGCTGTATCCAGGTGAGATACTCATCCTCCGGTGGCTTAGCTAGCTCGTCTATCAGGGGCAGTTTCAAAGTATGATGTAAATTTTGATTCTCCTGAAGCTGGCGTGGAGCTCTCTCTTTAAGGAGAGGGCTCATTCTATGCTACTGACAAATCTGCTTACTAATCCACAATTTAATCTTTCTGATAAGCTTATGTGCCTCTAGCACATGACTATAAATGTTAAGGGGGAAAGATATAGCCGTGTGATAACCGCACTTTGAACTTGTGAGGTGAGCACTGAATTGGTGAGCCTGGTAGAGTTGTTCTGTGTAAGCCCTAGCTTATGAGGCCTCTCATTGATCCTCATCCTCCGCCTAACTACCGTCTCCACGTATCTTGTATGGCATTGCTCAGACTTTCTTACCCACTTATCATTATCACTGACAGATTTAGAATTAGTAAGTGGTGATTGAAATGGTATACAAGTAGGAAAAGGCAAGAGGTTTGGACTCTCCTCACAAATCGGTTTTGCTTGCTCTAAAACATTGATATTTCGTGTTCATAGCCCCGATTGGGAACCAGGTAGCACGTTAAATTGAACTATTATTATTATTATTTATTATTGGATAGACCCACTCAGTTACCTTAGACTTCTCCCGCTTGCCACAATTTCTCAAGATACTTTATATGTAAGCCGAGACCACACATGGCCAGAACAATCTTACGCCGACTTGGCACTGAATACATGTATATATACATCATACTTCACCAAGCCTTATGGTCAAGGACTCAGTCGACAACACAGTCCTGGGCTCCCTCAAACTGCTTATATTATACATTTTGGAATCGGCTGAGTGAACTTAATGGTATCACCTATTTGGAGGAGCGATGATAAAACGTTGAAATTTGCACTAAAACTCAGATTCCGTTCACCATGATAAAGTTATGAAATACGACTGTCGCTCAAATTCAGTGAGTATTGGCTCGACACTAACACCTCTTTCCATCATTCTAAGAGCTGCGCTATACTTTGCTGTACCATCTGTATCTGCTAGACACAACGAAGCTTGATTATATTAATACGAGCTCTTGAACAGTTCCGGAACCATTCTCACCGAAGCCGACAAGGCCATTCTGCCACTCGAGGGTATTTTCAAGAACATCCGTAGCATTGCCTAGTTGATCTACAGCTCCTTGCCCGGCGAGAAACACAGATTGTATAAAGTTGTCTGATTGTTTAGAATAGTCGGTATTTGAAGATTTAACGCGCAGGATCTGGGTTAACAAGGAACATACCCATGCCAATGCAAAGATGTATATAGGATAAGCTGATGGAAAACCCCTACTGTTCCATTGTTGCTAGTACACTTTTAGACATCCTAGAAATACTACTCAGCGCCCTTATCCCAACCGGAGAAATTCATGAGATACGCCACAGTAAATGAAGACGAGTTAAGCACAGATCCATTAGATAGCTTGTGGCGTTTCACTTCGTCAAAATTCTGAACGCCAACGAAAGCTTCCAATGAGTGCAGGAGAGTCGTTTGCTTTGCGCGGCTGATAAAAGGTAGTAATGCATGTAGCTTACGTTCACAAAGAGCAATAAGCGTTTTATGCCCTGCAAAGACTAGGTTGACACCCTCCTTTTCCAACAGGGAAGCATAGGAAGGCCATGACCTGTCCGGTAGTTGAGTATTCAATAAGAACTGAAACGCGACTGGGAATAAATAAACGTCATCCCCGTTTTCTGTTTTCTTGACTATGGGAACCCATGCTGTATCATACACAGACGGAGAGAACGGACCAAAGCCTAGCGAACTTGACGATTTTAGCAAGAGAGATGTAACCAACTGGTATACATGTTGTAGACGAAGCCACTCATCTTCACCAGTGGTGATAAGAAGGACCTTGAACTGAGAAAGTAGAGATGACCTGGAAGGGTACATCGTCTCAGGGTAAATGCATTCCAACATGACATCTTACGCTTAGGATTCCAAGTCTGACGACTGCAACGTTTCGGGACTGCGAGACAATGATAACGCCTTGCCATATCTCACTTGGTAGGCAGCCAATTGGGTATTTACAAGTCCATAAGTGTGTCAATCTCTTGTGTAACATTCAGATTCGGAGTTCGTCCTTAAAGTGATCTCCGGCCTGCCCAATGATATAAATGCGCATAGGTAAGCTTCCCGGACATGTTTGCCTCATGAGAGGTTAAATGTAGAAGAGTCCGATGGCTCCATGTCCTCGAGTTACCAGCTAACGTATGCTGCTTATGCTTATTGCACAGTATGCATCGTCCTCTCGACCCTGGAAGAGGGTTAAGGCTGTGAGGTGTGATGGTTAGAGCTCGGTGCGTCAACCATCCAGGTGTCCTCAGCCGCCAATATATCTTCCCACTATAAAGGATTGCCACGATTGTTATGGTCTTGATAATAGTGTCAGAACCAAGCTGTAAACTTGGAGTTTGGAGTATTCAACATGATAGCGTCAAAGATTCTCTTCCACAACTCAACCATTCTATTCTGTATATGCACTCTCTTTTTCGCTCTCTTTTACTCTTCAATAAAAAATCGCCGTCGTGTTAAAGCACCATTCGTCGGATACCGTACGTGGTTTGAGCCAACCTTTTTGGTTAGGCTACGCTTCGTTAAGAATGCTAGAGAAATTCTCACTAGTGGGTATGAAAAGGTACGTCTGATTCTTCCATAAAAAGTCAGTGACTGAAAGTGGTATAGTATAAAGATGGTATTTTCATTGTCAGGCGGAACGATGCGGATATTCTCGTGCTATCTAATAAATATTTGGACGAAATTCGGCTACTACCAAATACGGTGTTGAGCAGTGTAGCGTCCCAAGTCAATGTAAGCCGGTTATATATTTTAACTTCTGATTTTTAACCTTTTCGCAGAACTTAGTTGGAAAATACACTTACGCCTCAATCATGCTGGAAAGCAACCTTCACACCCGGGTACTCCAAAGCCAGCTCACCCCTAACCTTGGGGTCTACATATCAAAAGCCACTGTTGAGCTTGAGCACTCGTTAAAAAATGATGTGCCTAGTAGTGAAGGTAGGCAGTGGCACTCCTAGACCCCCGAGATCATATAAGCTGATAAGTGGTCCAGGTTGGATAGAAGTTAACATCCAGTCTATCGTCCAGACAATGGTATCTAGAATGTCAGGTGCAGCTTTCCTGGGCTACCCAGCTTGCCGGAATCAGGAATGGCTCAAGTTAAGCGTCAAGTTCTCTATTGACATCTTTCGGACCAGCTTCACCCTGCGCATGTTTCCTCGCTTTATGCATCCGTTGTTAGCGATTGTCATTCCCAGCCGATATCGGATCCGCCAACATATTAGAGAGGCGGAGAAGATAATTGCTCCTCTAATACTTGAACATAGAGAGAAACAGACTCTGGGCGCAGTTGCGAAGTCGAGTTCGCCGGAAGATGTCACGCTTCTGACTTGGATGCTGGACAACGCCACAGGGACTGAAGCCGATCCTACGGAAATGGCAAATAGACAACTCATCCTCACGTTAGCGTCCATTCATACTACATCTTTAGCGGTAACTCATACCCTTTACGATCTTTGTGCCCATCCGGAATACTTCGATCCCTTGAGGGAGGAGATCCGAAACGTGTTCAAAGACTTGGATGAAAAAGATTTGCTCAGAGATTGCATACCCCAGCTCCAGAAACTCGAGTCGTTTATCATGGAGTCGCAGCGTTTTAATCCCCCTATCCTCAGTAAGTGGCTCGAAGATCTCTAGGAAGAAATTGGGAAATGTCTACTAAGAAGGTATTAGTGACTCCACAAAGAACGGCAATGCGAGATATCACATTACGGGATGGCACCTTCATTCCCGTAGGACAGGCAATCTCTTTCCCTTCTGCCAATATAGCAATGGATCCTTTGGTGATACCTAATCCCGAGATTTTCGATCCTTTCCGTTCTTACTACAAGCGTAAACAACCTGGTCAAGAGAGACGCCATTTGATGGTTTTAACGGATAAGAATAATCTTGCCTTTGGGCATGGAAAACAAGCATGTCCAGGACGCCATTTTGCGGTCGCTGAAATCAAAACGATTTTAGCGCGTTTTCTAATGGATTACGAATTCAAATATCCACCAGGGAAAGGTCGGCCTCGAAACTTCTTTGTCGACGATAATATTTTTCCAGACCCGTCTGCTAGATTGATGATCCGGAGGAGGGTGTAGGGCACGTAGTGGGCAATGTTGTAAATGAGGAACTGGCGCGGGTTCCTCCATGGTAAATTCGAACGGTTCAACTGGAAGACCATTTTGGTAGAGATCAGGCGGATACCGTTCATCTAGGACAGAACGAGGTGGTTTTAAGAGATATAGAGTTGAACGATAGTTCTGCCGCAAATATAAGTGGTAACGGTGGTGTTGAAGGAGGGCCTTGTGAAACGTGTCTAGGAGATAGTGACGGATAGAGTGATGAAATTAAGTCATGTGATATATCCATTGCGGCCATGTACCTGTTATATACGATTATCATCTCAGCAACACTGCAAATTTTAAACTCTAGGAACCAAAGCATCACTCCGAAAACCCAGGTAAACTGATCTGGTATGCAATCCGAGACAGTGGCGACGCATATAAGGTCGAATGACTTTTAAGCAACCAATCATTCACGAGGTAAGGAGCACTTCGTTTTCACAGAATGCATAGCAGTGATATTGATTAGAGACTCAAGAAATCATCAAGCACATCCTCGAATGCACCCATATTCTAACCCCATCGGTGTCCAGCTCTAGTCGATTGATTTGCCGAAGTTCAAGATGGAGTAATAGACATAGGCAATATCGATCTAAGTCTGGCTCCTCCTCTCCTATCTACCCATTTTTAAATGGCCATAGATATGACGCCGCGAAGGCTTTTAACTAATGGACGGTACACCCTCCCGCAAGTTCAACCTCACCTCAAAAGGCTTTCTTTGTACGACGGAAAAGACCTTCTGGTCATCCCATTCCACTCTTCCTGCCTCGGTGTCAGCCATTTGCAACTCGAACCTCCATACCATCCTTGCCAAGACAAGACGCATCTCCGCCCATGCAAGCGGTTTACCGATGCATGAACGAGGTCCGACTCCAAACGTTTGTACAGCTTCGTGCTTGTCACCCGAGAAACGGGGATCGATGTTAAGCCATCGCTCTGGATGAAAGCCATGGGGATCATGAAACATCTCTGGGGAACGCGAAAGTGCCAGTGGGTGCACATTGACAAAGGTACCTTCGGGAAGCTGGTGTCCGCAGACAGTGCCCCCACCTGGCGGTACGATACGCGGCAGTCCGACAGGTCTAAAACGATTAGCTGGGGCAATACATCATTAGGTTATGGATCTTACGTAGGGTTGCACAAACGAAGTCCCTCTTGGATAACCGCGTTCAAATATGGTACCTCCTTCAATGCGGAGAGGGACATATCCTTCTCCAACTTAAACGTTGATCGGATCTCTGCAGTCAGGCGTGCGAGTACCTTGGGATTTCGGACTAAATAATTTGTCATACCGGTGAGTACGCTAACGGTGGTCTCACTGCCTGCTACAATAATAACGCTTGCCGTGGCTTGGAGCTCAGGGATACTGATTCCGTCGACCCGATTTTCATCGAGTTTGATCATGCTAATGATATCCGGTCTCTCCTTCTCAGTATTCAGTCGTCGATTGACCTTGTCAACAGCCAGCTGCCAGTGTTCTTTCTGTTTTTGCATTACACTTTTTGGAATCGCGAGACGTAGCAACCAATCGATGCTGGGATAGTATCTCAAAGAAGCCGCGAGGGTTGCTGCCTTGAGCGAGTTGAAAATCAGAGCGACCCACGGATGGAACTTGGAATTCCCCAAGCATTCAAAAGATTCTCCAAAGGCAAGATCGCCAATCAAGTCGAAGATTGTGAATCCGAACCATTGCACGACGTTGATAACGGCCCCATCGCTACTTTGAGAGACAAACTTATCGAGCGCTGTAATGAGCATATCCGTATAAGTCTGAATAAGAGGCTCTTGGAACCTCAGTGCACGTTCAGTAAAGCCTGGTTCCATCGCTCGCCGGAAACGGGAATGGGAGTTTCGGTCTAGGGCGTTTAGAATTGACATAGGCCGTCCGGGGGCTTGGCCATGCCATAGCTTGCTTTTAGGGAATGCTGGATGACCTGGGGCGTTTGAGTATACATCATGCCATGCGTCAGGTCGAGCGAAAGATATTTCATCCGGTGCAACACGCACGATTTCTCCATAACGCTGATGGAGTTGCTGTACGTCCGTATGGAGATTTCCGGACCAGATTGAGAGGAGGTACCGGAACCGTGTTGCGGCCCATAACTTAGGTCCAGGATACTTGGAGAGTGGATGAAAATAGATATTGCGGACGGCGTAGGCAACGAAGTACTTCAGTTACCTATTAGTTTTTATTTCAACTTTGGATGTATTTTCATATGTGGGTGGGCACACCAGGACTATGATCACAAGCGTACCTGTCGCCTTGGCTTTGAAGTTTTCCAGGACACTGCTGACAAGGGTCATGATAAGAAAACGTTTGGTTTCCCCCAATTGTTTCAAGTTGTCACTTTTCAACGAAGGTGAATGTCGAGGGAGATGGCAGTGGCAGTAAAGGATGTTGAAAACTACATCTTCTACACCGTTGAAAACGAAACGTTTGAGCTCCCTAGCTACCCCGCCCACTGCGCCTCCCGCTGTGCCTCGCCGTTGGCCCCCACTCCGAAGGCAACCAGATGCAAGCGGGTGTGATAGAATTTCATTCACTATTGGATGGGTAATAAAGAGTGCACCGGCAAGCAAGGGGTCCTTTTGCCGGGGGTTATCATACCTGGTCATTCACCTGCCTCTGCCGCCGGCTTGGCAAACTCACTTTACCCCTGCCATGTATATAAAAAAAACTTATGCCAGATATCAGTACATACTAAAGGAGCGATTACTAGTTCGGATGGTGAAAAGATATTGTCATTTCCGCCCCCCCCCAGGCCTCTGGCTTGTTTGGCAGCGTCATCATCCTCATATGGAGTTTCAGAATAATAAGATGTGCTCTAATAGGATAACCAAGAAGGGGCTGTTGCTGGAATAGTCTCTGCATCCGCCAATGTATTACTGGTGGAGGACAACTATTATAAGAGTAGCCTGTGTTAACAAGAGTAAACTCAATTGAACACATTCGACTAAGGCCCTGCGTCCCCAGATACCATGATTCTCATTCTCGGTTTCATTTCGTTCCTTCTCTTGAAAATATGCCATGCTTCTGAGCCACTGCAAAATCATCCTCCTTCAAATCACCTGTTGCACCCTTCCCTTTCAGAACAGCTATCTGAAATATCATTTGCTCTCGGTCATTCCAGAAAGGTAGCGGCAGAAGAAGTCCGTTCGTTCCAATCAAACCTCACACGTGTCTCTCAAGTGATAGACTCTCTCTCAGTAGCCAAGACCGGCGTTGAAGCGTCTCAGCGAGCAACTATCGTGTGCAAAATTGCGAAGTATCTAAATATCGGTAAATTAAGCAAGAAGGATGATGACGATTATACTGCAGAAGAGAACATAAACTGGTTAGCAGATTTCGCCGATGGTCGGAAAGTTTACTTACGCATTGAATAGGTCTCAAACCTGTAGACTTCCAGCTGCATGTTTTATCCGACCGCAAACCACCCTCGACGTTGCTATTTTATTGAGAGTTGTTCGGTACGCCCAATCGAAGTTCGCCATCAGGAGCGGGGGACATAATCCAAACGCTGGGTTTGGCAGTGTTGGCGCAAACGGCGTTCTCATCGATCTCCAAGACCTTGATGATTTGAGTTTGAATTCGGAGGAGGAACTCACTACTGGGCCAGGAAACCGTTGGATCGATATATACAATTTCTTAAGCAACTATAAACTGGGAGCAATTGGGGGACGGGATGGAGACGTAGGCGTACCAGGGTTTCTTCTTGGAGGTTAGATTGCCACACATTATGGACCGCAGTTCAAAATTGTCTTGCTAATAAACTCAGGGGGCATGTCCTTTTTCCCCAATCTCTACGGGTTCGGAGCTGATAATGTCAAAAGCTTTGAAGTGAGTCAAGAGTCATTTACCGTCGTGGCTTTTGACTGGAGCTCACGAAAGTTAGATCGTTTTAGCAAATTCGAGCATTGTAGATGCCAACGCTAATACTAACCCTGACCTGTTCACTGCGCTAAAGGGCGGCGCATCAAACTTTGGTATGTGTAGCGCATTGCTTGTGGCGCAGTCGTTAACCACAATATCATAGGGATCGTTGTTAAGTTTCAGATTTATACGCATCCTCTTCATCAGATCTGGTATTCCTTGGACCTGTACGCTGCCTCGGACTACGCAGCAATCCTCAATGCTACTGTCCAAGCGCAAGTTGCGATGGAAACGGATCCAAAACTTGGACTCTTCGTTAATATCAACCCCGAAGTAATCATCGTAGGCAAACTGTACTCTGAATGGACGTTGCCGCCCAGCGGTTTTTCCTCTTTTGAAGCTATCACTCCTGTGGGCGTATACATACCGGCCACAAACGGAACACTCTCCGAACTGGTAGATTCGATCAAAATAGGTTCTTTTCCAGCAAGGTAAGAGCTCCTCCTTGAACGCGCAACATCCCATATAATAACAAACAGCTTACAGAAGAGAAACGTACACTGTTACTCATGGTGTGGATCTAAAGCTTTATACAGAGATCCATAAGAGGTATCTTTCCATGCTGAACACCTCGATAGCCAGCTCTGCAAATTTGTCCTATACAATACAGCCTGTAGGCACGGCTGGAGTCAAAGCAGGAGCTGCTCGTGGAGGCAATACACTAGGGCTTTACCCAGCAGCTCAATCATGTAACTAGACCATCCACGCATATTATAATGGCGCTGACATCCGATAGGGCATGCTTCACTCGTTGAGTGGACATCAGAGGAGGACGACACTTCCGCTCACGGGATGGTCAACACTATGGGGAAAAGTGTTGAAGAGCTGTCTCGGAACGAAAAAAGTTACTATCCCTTTCAGTTTATGAACGACGCTTCGTACACGCAAAACCCTCTTGCGAGTTATGGTGCCCAGAACTTGGCCAAATTGCGGGATGTCGGTAAGGCATATGACCCAGACGGACTATTCCAAACTCTGCAGAATTCTGGGTTCCTGTTATCACGTAAGTAATACGAAGGCTGCGCAGGCAACCCCTGCAATATTCTTATCATCTTCGTATAGTCGGGGGCCATAATTCAATATTGAATTCAGAATGCATTATTTCATGTCACCAGTGTATGTCGCTTGATATGGAGGCCATATTTATTCCTCTACGAACTAAAGGATAAGAAGTTATCCCCGCACGACGCTCAGTCAATTAAGGCTAGGCCAAGAAGACGTCGAAGCGTGAATTGCTATAGTGGCGTAGTGCGTCAGCAGTGTCAGCATTGCTGACCGGGTAAATTCAGCTATCATTTTAAGTCCCCGCGCCCCCTACGTTGCTCTACAGCAGAGGAATCGGGTCTTTTCTATACAAGGAAAGCAGGTGCGCTCTTACTTCGGACAATGGGATGTTAAATAACCTTAATCTATGGACGGATATGTAAGACTCTCACCATGGTGCCATAGGAAAAAAAGATCTAATATCACGGAGGATTGCGGAGGATGGCATAACCGATCCATTGGGATTAGGTACTGCAACAAGGCTGAATCTGAAGGAGTAGAAAAACCAGTGAATTGGAAGTATTAACAACACACCCCCCATTTTGTGGTAATAAGACAACATCTGCCATTATGAAGAGTCCGGCCGCCACGATAGGACCTTCGCAGTCCCTGCGGAGGCCGGTGAAACCGTTGCAAGGACACGGAGGTTTCCGTAGTAGGGCTGCGCTGCTCTTCAGGCCCAGAAAGTGGTGTGGCTCTTTGCATTCGCGTCGGGTTTCATTTACGCTTGTGCCACTGCTATCCTAGAATACTACGCCTTCGCTTCGACAACCCCGCGCCTATCCATTGAAGTATCGGCACGAATTGATGAGTCGTCCAAGGCATGAGCTTACCCTCCTGCCACATTGCTGTCGATCAATACGCCAGAGGCTATCCCTGCTTGATACCCTTCTCCGCCCACTGCTTAGGTATTACCTTCGATGACTTTCATCGTTTAGGTGACCTAACTCATCATTGTCTTTGCCCAGTTCTCCGACAACTTCTTTGGTGTTCCCCTCCCCATAAGATATCGCAAGCCATTCTTAGGCCCGAGATGGGTTCCGCTGGTTCCGTCCCTGCTGTCTACGATAAGCCTGCGCGGAGTGTTTTATGGATGTTAGTGACGGTAACGTCTCTTGCGGTGGCCTCGCGTCTGCTTTCCAGGCGTATACAGAGGGCCAAACTTGCGCTCGATGACTATCTAACGGTAGTCGCATATGTAGGTTAAAAAGCCTCCCCAGATGTGAATGGAAACTGTTTATGTGATATCTGATACTGCTTGCTGAAGGTTATAAATTTGGGTGAACTTGTAACGGGCCTTCTGGGTGAGTACGATACCATACATTGGATGCAGCGGATGACTTATGAATTGTAGAGGTATCACACGGTGCAACATCGCTTCCACGACTTGCTAAAATGAATTTGGAGGAGAAGCTTTATCTTAAAAATGTACGGAACCTTTCCTAGCAAAGGGAATACTTCTTCTGACTTGCAAATCATAGGTTACGATCGCTCTGGGCATCTTGTACTCCCTTGCTATTCTCTCCATCAAAATATCGGTTCTATTCATGTACCGCCGAATCTTCACCCTGAACTCGAGAACGTTCCGCATCGGCTGGTGGGCCAACTTACTCTTCCTGATACCCTGTTGGACCGTCCTCGTTTTCACTTTCCTCGGGATGCAGGTTAGCCCTCGCCGTACATCATTTGGCTACGACAAATTGAGCAAAGTTGGATCTCCACTCGTGGGAGCCCTCAATGCGCTTTCAGATTTGACGGTTCTGCTTCTCCCCATAGGGATAGTCTGGAAGTTGACATTACCACGAAGGGAGAAAGCGGCGGTGATGGGGCTCTTCAGCCTCGGTATGCTGTAAGTTGCTCTACTACTCTGGTACACTATACTAGTATAAGCCGTTTGCTGATATGGATTGCAGAGGAACCGCTATTTCCATCATGCGCGCGGCCCGATTCAACGTCCGCAATGTACATCACTGGAACGCGGCATATGCATTCTACAACGACATGATATTGACGACCACCGAAACCTCGGTAGGCCTGCTGTGCACTTGTCTTACAGTTATCAAGCCTTTGGTACGGAAGACCCGAGATATTGCAATTTACAGCACCACCCAGTTCTCGGACCTGCTTTCTCTACGCTCCAAGCGTAGTAAAGGTTCCGTGAATTCTGGTTCCGTGCGTTCTAGGAATAGTCAGGGTTCTTATTTTCGTTCGGGGGAAGGAATAAAGCAAACACGTCAGTTTGATGTAGATACGGTGGCTTTGGCTTCCACGGACTCGCATAACATCGCTTTGGATCCTTTGCGGGCTTGGGAGGATGATGAGCCGCCGGTGGAGCGAGGGCGTGTTAGGCATTATTAACCATCATACGTAACAGCACTACATGAGTAGACTTGCGGAGCACTGTCGGGAATGGAGATAATGATAGGGTGGTGGGAGTCATTCAGATAGTGGATATAGCTATTCGTGTACAGTTTCATTAATTTAATGACTATAGAGACATTATTTATTCGCGTAACTCCATTCACTGGGCATGCAAGTCTTTACACATTCCTTCTATAGCATCACCCCGCGCTACTGAAATCAATCGGTAATGCAAATACTATTTATGGTGTATGCCCACAAAATATGGCTGTTGATACGGAGGATCGTTGGAAGATCAAATCAGCTAGGACAGGGTCAGCGACGGAAGAGCGCTCAGCCTCGGAAAAGCTGCTGAACTTAGAGGCAATCAAAAATCGGTTTCCGAAATTCAAGAACATGCTGATCCCCTGGAGAGTGCATGCTTCCTAGTACCCCCTTGCTGGCTCCCCTCTTACGTTGATCCTATGCTTTCCGCCTCTCATAACATGCAAGTTCCACCATTATAGTTCCATCATTATGGTTGCATTGAACGCAACGCCGGAGTTTGGCTTGGATAGTATAAAGATGGGCATGAAGCTAGACGGTACCCGCAGAGAACTACCGGCGTAACTCTGCTTTTCTGCCCCGTTCTCCTCGACCACCTTGTTGTTTCCGCCTCTGCAGCATGAAGACCCGGTTTTGGGGTCTTAAGTGAAACTCCATCGCTGTTTTTGACTAGGAAATTATATTGATATACAAGGTACTTTAATTGTTTGGCAGGCAGCAATCTCCGAGACACTGTGGCAACATCCTTAACGTCTGCAGCAACATCGATGATGGGATTTCCCTTGTTTTGCCCCCCCAACATGCTGCATAAAGGGTTCGATGATCTGGTGAAGGGTGGGGACCTCTTATATTGCTGGCATGCAAGAGGGCTTTCAGACAAGGCAGAGGAGGGGTTCGTAATCGCAATGGGTAATAGAGTTTACCCAACACGAAATATAAATCTTTCAATGAGAAAGTCTGGCCTGCCTCACATTCACAGGTATCAATATCTATCAGCGACTTCAAAATTCTATACTCCGGTCCTCTAAACTTAGAACAACCAGCGCCACACTTTAGTCCAAACATCAGCAACCATGACGCCACCTAATCTCATTCTCGGAACGGGAGGCTTTGCAAGTTCGTGGTCCACCGAAAGCGCAAGCCAACTCCCCGATCTTCTCAAGCCTATGGGCATCAATCGCATTGACACTGCAGCCATATACCCCGTCACCGCGCCGGGCGAAGCCGAGAAATTGCTCGGAGCAATCAATTTCGTTGACCATGGCTTCAAGGTCGACACCAAAATTGCATATGGCGGCGATGGGAGTGGAACGTTGACGGAGGCCGCCGTTCAAAAGTCTGTTGAGCAGAGTTTGGCGTCGCTAAAAACCAAAGCTGTGAGATCCCATTTCCTGGAACTGTCCCCATACTCGACGGACAGCATGTACTAACTCTCCAATGCTAAGGTAAATGTCCTCTACTGTCACGGCCCTGACAAGAAAACTCCCATTTCCGAGCAAGCCGCCGCACTACATGCGCAGTACGAAAAAGGACTATTCACACACCTTGGCGTGTGCAACTTCTCTCCCTCCATGCTCAGTGAATGGCTGGCCATTGCCTCCGAAAAAGGTTATGTTAAACCCAGTGTTTTCCAGGGCCAATACAATGCACTCTGCCGCACCTACGAGAAGACTCTCTTCCCCCTCTTGCGGGAACATGGTATCAGCTTCGTCGGGTTTAGCCCGCTTGCAGGCGGCTTTCTGACTGGCAAGCTCACGTATTCGCAAGGGGACGACGATTTGAAGGGAACGAGGTTCGAGGTCACGGACGGAAATTACATGGGAATGGGGTTCAGACACTGGTACGACAAACCGTCTATGCATAAAGCGGTGAGGAAGTTATCGAGTGCCTGCGAGGAACATGGGATTAGCACGCAGAACGCAGCTTTACGGTGGGTGGTTCATCATTCTGGTCTTACAAGTGAAAACGGGGATGCCGTGATTATCGGACCGAGTAATGTGGAGCAGCTGAAGAAGTACAAGGAGGCTGTGGATCAGGGTGCTTTGCCCGCGGTTCTTGTCGATGTTTTAGATGGGGTTTGGGAGAGTGTTGAAAATGATGCGAGTAACATTGTGGTTTACTGAGGCAGCTGGCAAAGTAAGGTTATTCGTAGGGAAATAGCGCGCCTGAAATATACTAGATGTTAATATGAGATTCGGTTTCGTCGTTTCGCGATGGTTCAACTGCCATGAGTCTTTCCAGCTAAGTGAATTGTTACAAGTAGGCAAAATGTTAAGTAAAGCTTAATGAGTTAGTGATGGTGCGGCCTTACGGGCCAACACGCGCCAATAAACTGACTAAGCTGATGAAATTAACTTAGCCTAGGCATGTGATTAAGCACATGATTACACCACGTGACTTTAGGACAAAGACAAGACTCCCTTCTGACATGTGTTCCACTGCAGTCCTAGGGACACAGAAGGGAAAGATTAAAAAAAGAGGAGAGATATAAGCTCGGTTATTAGAGGAGAGGGTATGTAGTTGCGCGGGGTCGAATTACCTTAAGACCCTTCTCCGCAAGACACGGTCGGCCCGTCCTCTTATTCATTTCAGTAAACAATCAGACAGCAGACCTGTCTCAGGAAATGGAATCTCCCCTATTTGGGGGAATCCGGGCCTCACTTGTGGTGTTCGCGCTACGCCCGAACCGGTAATCGACCTTGACCTCCACTATAAAAGACTCTCTCTTTTCGATGACGCTACGCTGCTTCGCAATACTCACCTCAATTCCATGGTTTACTCCGCCACTTGCTCCAGCTTGATGCGTCTGTCTGCAGGCTTAGACGCTCATCTGTGGAGCGTTCAGTGACGGTTCATTCTTAGAACGAGCACATGATAACTGTATCCGCATTGTTTTGCGCCCACTACGGCGATCTTGCTCATGTTCTCTGGGCTTCCAGAACCTTTGCACTCGGCTTTCTTGTCCTTGCGGAGGCGGTTATCCGAGTCCGGGATAGTGTTGCCATAATATGTTCAGGAGTTGAAATCGTTATCGGGGCCTGGCACACCTTCAGGAGACCGCGTAGGCCGGCTTGCAAAGGGAACAGGGTAAACGAGATGCCTAGATTCGAATAAAAGAATGTCCGAAATAAATTTCCTCCTCTTTAACCCGAGCAGAGTAGCAAACAACGCCACCACCAAAGGCACATCGCTTGAGGATGTCTTCTAGGCTATCAACCCATCACAGATTTACCGAGAGCTAAAAGCGGGACTGAAACAGGAATATCCATTCTATAAATTTTGATGTAAAGAAACTGGCTCTAATACTTGACTCCGTCTATGCACTGGAATACCGGTATGTACCAGGCTAGAGGCCCGGTATTCTTTACTGCCATGCAGCATTAAGTCCCTTTCAGTAGAGATCCGGTAGACATAAAGATGCTAGGTGCAGACTGTCATGTGGTTGTCCGCCAGAAGATAAAATTCATTGCCTTGTTTTAAATTCAGAATACTTTGTCTGCAAGGTATTTAACGTTGCTGGGACTTGTTTCACATTATCATCACATATTTATAATAAAAAGCCACAATAACTCGGTGCACATACGGCGTAGCTAGTTATTAGGTTGTGTCTTTGCTACTTTCCTTTCCCTGATCTTTGTATACTATATAGCGCATCATTACATGGCTGCAACCTTGTTGCCTAGACAAATCTAGACCATGCGATTTGCTCTTTACTGCAGTGAGCATGTTTAGAAATGAGTAATGTGATAGTAATAAATTTAAACAACTCTATACTATGAATATATTCTTTGTATCCATGCCTCACGGCGCATATATGATGAGCTATACTTGCTTTTTTGGGTGCTGCTTGTTGTCCCAGATGCTATCGGGAATGGTGAGCAATGTGCAGGCATGAAGAAGTAAAGGATTGAACTGAAATGTATTGAAAGATCTGGGACCAGTGCCCAATATATATATATATGAGAAAGCTGACAGGTCAGGGCAACGCCAACTAGACTGGGAAGGAAAAGCAGAGTATCGTAAACGAGCAGTGACAAGAATGAATGAGTTGCGACTGCGAACGTGCAAGAGTGATTCTAAACCGTAATAGATGCCTTATTGGAACTCCTCACCATGAAACGGCCTTTCTCTGAACCTTGATTTAGCGTGGATAACTGATGCCTTCCTTAATCCCACTACTGCTGCTCTACCATTCGCTGCATAGAGGTATAGTTGTTTAGACATGGAATTTTTCTTGGGTCCTGAGGCCCAAATATACGCTCGTGGCTATTATAAGCTCTTGTGTAGCGTACTGATACCTCCACACACCGCTTCTACTTCTGTAGGAGGTACGCTAAATGGTGAATGGAGCTGAGCGTATTAGGATGCTCCTTTCCTAACATCTACTCCCTTAGTACCAGCGTCTCTTGGTATATCTTCCCTGCCTCTGCATACCTTCCCTGGCGGTTCAGTGTGAGTGCCAGGTTGTTCATAGTCGTCAGTGTCTCTGGGCGCTCCTTTCCTGAAACCTTCTCTCCTGGTGCCAGTGTCTCTCGATGCATCTTCTCCGCCTCTGCATACTTTTCCTGGTCACTCAGTGTGAGTGCCAAGCTGTTCATAGTCGTCAGTGTCTCTGGATGCTCCTTTCCTAATATCTTTTCTCTTAGTGCCAGCGTCTCTTGGAACATCTTCTCCGCAGTTTTATAACGTTCTAGTATCCACTCATAGCATCCTATCCGATCCAGTAGCAACATCCTAGCTTTTGCTCCATGAACTTCAGGCAAGTTTACCGTACGTTCAAAGCATGAGGTAAATATGCAGTCCATATCACTCTTGCATCGTAATCGCCTGGAGGGACAATATCCACTAGGCGTAATAATTACTTGTTCGCCCAGTAGCCCCATTGATTATTTGCTTTCAACCAGCCCCGCCTTGCTAGATAGACTAGCGGGTGTACGTCAAATACTTTCTCTGGACTTTGTGTCTGTCCTTGGTGCCCGCCTCTATGAGTATCTCGCTCGGTGATAAAGATGTACGCTTTCAACATCCCTATCGCCTCGATTTGTTCTATATTTGAAGGGCTCGGCAGCAACACCGACCTTGGTATATCGTTATTGGCGGTACATGCCATAAAAGATAAATGTGTGGCAGCTAGTTCATTATGTTTGCATATTTGCTCGAATGAGATAGACTATGTTTTGGCCACTGGATTCCTTGTATCTCGATATCTGCTTTGATCTTCGGACTCTTTGTTAAGAACGTCGGTTGCGTGCCCCTCATTCTTTTTAAATATGAAAATATATTCAGATAGAGAAATGTCATTTGTGTTAATAAAAGCTACTGCTTGCACAATGGCAGGAGCAAGGAACGTAAGCATATCAAGGAACTTGTCGACTGTCTTTCCATCCTCGAGTTGATGCTGATGTTCCGGGATAAGACGCTTCCTTAGTATCCGGTTGCTCTAACTCACCCAACGCTATAAAATTACCCTCAGCTACCTGAGTAATCATTATTACGTGACCTTCTCTTGCGCAACAACGTGACAACCTACCTCGTTCAAACGAAACATCTCGCAATTCAGTACAAAGTAAATCTGGATATGAAAGAAGCCTACATCTTTGACGATACTCGACATTATCTTTCTTTGATACTTCTGATGCTTCTTTCACTGATGACAACGCCACTCGCCGAAGCTCTCAAGCTTATATCCTTTCCCTATTTGGCGGACCAATCGACTGGAAAGCTACATTGCAAAGATGCGTCACCAAAACATCCACCGAATCCGAACTGCTGGCAGCATCCGCCGCAGGAACAGAACTCATCTGGTGGTGGAGGATATCTACAGAGCTCGGCTTCGTTCCAGGTCATGAGAAGATCTTATATTGCGACAATGCACAAACTGTCCGACTTCTCGCCACTGAAGCTCCCCGCTTTAAGACGCAATTAAGTATATTGACGTTCATAACACCTGGCTACGAGAACGGGTTCAAGACAAAAACATCAATATCAGATGGATAAGTACCAAATCCTAACCTGCGGATGGTCTCACAAAAATTCTTTCTCAGCAGAAGCATAAAAGCTGGCTAGAGCTCTTGAACTTAATTGACGCTAACAGTTTATATTCAACGTCTCGATACCAGTCTCTTCAGCGCAATTAAATCCAAAAAGTAAGCGTCTGGAGGCACGAAGAGTATATTCGTTAGGCGTTATTCACCGGACAACTGGCTGGAAGTAGGAAATATACTTTCCACAGTCAGATTGATCGTGTAGCCAAAGGCGAAAAGGTACCTTCTCACAGCTCGTCGGAGCAAAGCAATTCATTGGTTACTCGAAGCAGAAGCAACAACCTCAAGCCCCAAACCGATTCCCTAACGAATTCCATAACGATTCCATAACGGACCACAGAAATTCCATAACGGATCCGAACGAGTCCACAACGATTCCAAAAACGATTCGACATCGAATCCGAAAAGGATCCCACACAGAACCTGAAAAGAGCTCAACAACGATTCCGCAAAGGAGTCAACAACAAGTCTGAATATGATTCAGCGACAGGCTTAATGCCAAATATCAACCGCTCATTCGCGAGGAGGATAATTCTGGCGCGAGGAGGGATCAGGGCTCTTTTGCCCACTAGGATTTTTAACAAGGCTGGTCCCACTATCACACAAACTCCTCATTTGTATATAACATTCATGTGTTCAGCCTTTCAGCTGAGGGGGTGTGTAAGGCTTAATGCCACATGACTCTTTGCACCCTACTCATGTATATAATAATACCACTCATAACCTGTGCTCAGACATAGAGAACACGACACACAATTATCATCACAATACACACTTTCAACTCATGTCATATCTCTCTCTTCACAGTCTTACCATAGAACTTTCTCCAATCGACCAGATAATACTACAGACGCTGCTTGGGATAACCTATACCTAAAACGCGAGACCGCATATGGTAGGAGCAACTTGCTGCTGACTTGGCACACAATACATGTATTGCTCTTAGGATCTTTGCTTTTCGTCGCTAATATCACCCTAGCTTGGAAAGAGAAGTCGAGCTTGTGCTGGCTGTGAACAGGCCATGCTGGAATGACAAACTGTATTCTCTGTCATTTTACAGAATTTTCATATTGATTTGGCCCGTTCAGCACAGAATTGTAAGACCACGGTTTACTGGATTATTGAGATCTCGAACTGGAACATTATTTTCAGGCCGAGATAGCTATGGGGTAGCATATTATTCTACTTGTTTTCAATACCATATCGAAGAAGCGAGAGATAGCCGCATAACATACTCCACTGTGTCTCACAAAACTTGGTAACAGTCTTTAATGTGTGCAGGAAGCTATTCTTCGGCACTTAGCTTTCCTAGTACCGCGTTATTCTGGCTTCTCTGTTTCATATCCGTTTTACTTGTTTAGAAGAGCAAATGTACAATTGTATATGCCTGATTTCGGACTCCGAAAATTAACGAATTTCTTGTTGGACTTATGTACCGGCGATCGGGCAGGCGGTATTCTATTAAAAATCCCACAAATTCCATAGTTTTGAAGTATTGCGGCACAGCAGGGTGAGCCCATCCTGAACAAGCTGCTGGTTATACGTTGAATAACCCATGCACCCGAGTCGTCGAAAGAAAAATATGCTGTACATCCTCTGCCCCAGCCTTTCCCCACATCTGCTCCCTTCCTGCACGTCTGGGGCACATTGTGACTACATGTTTCCGCGTCTGGCGGGCCAACCGCAATCGCACTCCGGCGTACGTTCCGGACCCCTGCGCACGTGAGCCAATCGTTTAGGCCAATGACCTCTATACGGAGGAGCGTGTCCATGGTACTCTTCTAGGTATTCTCTGTGCCGGGGCTTTCTTCTCGATAGTTCGGACAGACCATTCGTTTTTCCACTTCCTGTTGGATCATTTTTCAAGTAGTGTTTTAGAGGGTTTTCTTTTCGCTTTTCCTTTCCCTGTAATTTGTTTTCGTTGTGGTCTGGCTATCCGCCTTCTCTCCATTTCCCGTTCATATTCCCTCCACTCCTCTTCGGCCTGAGTAGCAAGCATTGCAAGTCAGTGTTGTGGATGACACATATTGCGATATTTGACCCCATATTGCATTCTTATCTAACCTGGAGGTACATTGATATCGTTAAGTAAAGAATATGGCACGTGATGCTGTACAGGCAGCTATCGTGTGTCTTGGCATGGTGTTGAGTTTCAAAAAGGGGTTTCCGGGAGCGATACATTCCACCAAGCAGCAGCAAGACCAGTGAGATCCACCATTTGGGACATTCAATTTTTTAAATTCTGCCTTCACCCAGTCTAAAGCTACTCCAGGTGATAGTCCTTCGTGCGCCGGAGAAGATTCGCTTTGGTTCGGCCTGGCTTACCAAGCCTCTGCATACGTATCTCCTGGTCAGCAATGAAGAAGCATTGGATGAATTCCGGAATAATTGTATGTGTGGCGGCTCACATGCTTGCATAGGTTGGGTGGATTGTCTTGGGTAGGTTGAACCACTTCATAGTGAATGATGAACACGTGAGTGTTCAGTAACTCTGTTGGGTCGCTTAGTCACTAGTGCGCGGAGGATACCTACCTAGGACTTGCTGCCCACCCTTTCCTTCTTCTTCTTCTCTAACCCTTTTCTTCTCATAAAGTTAGCTACCTGGATAATCAATATAGCGATTGAC
The DNA here is from genome assembly GCA_010093945.1 of Delitschia confertaspora ATCC 74209. Lineage (NCBI taxonomy): Eukaryota > Fungi > Ascomycota > Dothideomycetes > Pleosporales > Delitschiaceae > Delitschia > Delitschia confertaspora. The sequence continues at coordinate 18,348 of ML994135.1, read as the reverse complement.
CTTCTCTTGCACAACACCGTGACAGTATGAAATGGATCGAGCGAATATCCGACCTCCGCATTTACGCTGGAGGAAGAGTGCTCGTAATTCTGGCCACTCAAAGGCGTTGAACGGGAGGTTGCATACAAAAATCAACTGCGGCAAAGCCTCGATAGAGATTAGAATTGATGTGAGAGCACCGCACCTTGGGAAGGGTAGGATATTTGCTCTTGAGAAAGCAGATTAGGAGCCTATTATAGACTACATCCAGCCATCGAGGTGGATGGACCCAGACCCTCATGTAGCGGCTACGAATCTTCAGACAGCAACAAAAGAAGCACTAGAGTTGTACTGTCCACGGCTAAACCATGCGAGCGATCTCGACCAGTAGGGTCACCACGGGCAGCGGAACAGCTAGCAGAAACTAGGAGGGCGTGGAAGCGGTTCCAGAAAACAAGAGATGGAGAAAATGAAGCAGAGTGGAAGCACCTACGTGATCAACTCCAGCAAGAGCCCCTGCACAATAGTAGGACAAGATGGCGGAAGCTGGTTGAAGAACTAACAGAAGACTCTGGCAACTCTGAACACCCGTACAACAAAGGCTTATGGAAGCTCCCCAGATGGAGTAGTAGGCCGCTAGGAATCCAGATCGGTCCTACAGTTATCCCTCGTCTTCGAACAAAGGAGAGAGCCCCGCTGGGTATCATGCGGTGTATACTTCACTGGACCAGCACTGCGCCGTGGCAGCAAAGTTGAAACAGGACTTGGAACAGGCTTCCGCAAAGCTGATGGTTTTGAGATAGGTATGTCGTATAGGTATATGTTGCTTGCATGAGCTGATGAAGACTAGAACGCTGCAAGAATGAACGCTGACGCGGATGTTTTGCCGGTCAAAGCAGAACCAGCGTCGCCACATTTTTAGAGGGAGAGCACAGGTGGGAAGCGGGGGAGCACCAAACACGACGCAAGAGACCTGCTAGATGCAGTACCGTTACCGAAACGGACGCCAAGTGGCAAATGCTTCTTCCCAACATTAACGAGCAAAATGAGCGGAATGGAGAGTAGTTAGCAGGGGATGGTTTATAGCGGGTTTGCAGGCGCATATACGGGGTAGGCGCGTATACTGAGTAGACTAAGACTTGACCGGCGTCCGTAGATAGATAGTTGAAACGAATTGAGCTTATGTGACCGAGAACACTCTGGAAGCGCTTCTCAGCTCTTGACCCCAGCTACTGTCTAGTCTGTATCTAGCATTAATGCCGCCCAATGGTTGTGATTATAACACACTTTATGAGACGGATAACATCTGAAGAGATAGTCAGATGTTTCCTAACCAAACAATTGAAAGTCCTCTTCTATCTGCCGCCTCTCAAGATTCTATCATGTTAATGTATCAGGAGAATGGCCATGTTACCTCGCTATCCCTTTCGCAAGGAAAGTTGTCTTCTGGCGACGTATACGTGTACAGGACCGCTTCTCCAAAAGGCATCTGATACGCCACGAAGCATTCACAAAGTATGGTCGCAGGACGGGAGTGGTGGTGACCGCTGAGGCCGACTTCTCCTCCAATTCTCTTTCGACGACGGGAGCCCCTATCAAGTTCGTAATAGTCAAAAATTTGCGCATCGACAGGGCGCTAAGCAGCGGAATTACAGCGTATTTGAAGGAAACGATATGTGGTGTGGGATAGCTGCAACATCACCAGGAGGTCTGGAGCTAGGAAGCATTTATACGTTATATTGGATGTGGGACTGGCCAACAGCACCTCAGTTGCCGGAGCTTCCGGATGAAAAGATGGAAAGTTATACCACTTGTCTTGATATATTTATTATGTAGAAAACAGAAACAAGAGCATAGAACCGGCTTAATGTTTCTTTAATTTCGTGGTCCTCATAAATAATAAGGAAGATTGGTTAGGGTAAAGCGGATGGGGACGCTGAAATAGGGAACTAGTTTTGGAGATTCTAAACGGGAGCCTGTTTAAGAACCTGTCTTAGCACCTTTTTGGAACCTTGTTTTAAATCTGCTTTAGAACCTGCTTTAGAACCTGCTTTAGAACCTGCTTTAGAACCTGCTTTAGAACCTGCTTTAGAACCTGCTTTAAGACCTGTTTTAGAACCCGTAACCAGGAACCAGTTTTAGAACCTATGAAGGGAAATCAGTTATAACTTGTAAAGGGAACCCAACCTTGTAACCTGTAAACGGGAACCAGTTTTGTAACTTGTAAACGAGAACTAGTTTATGAACCTATAAACGGGACTGGGTAACCACGCTCCTGGAAATGGCCAGTTCTCACCTTTCTCTAATATATAGTCTTAGCTCCGCCAAATTTTAAAATGTAGCAAGCCTATTCTAGCATCTTTATAGCACAATAATTATGTCATCTAAAAGACAATCAAGAGTTGCAGAAGCAAAGGTGAGGCGAGGCACAAATAAAAACTTCCGAAAACGAATCCATGTCCTCGGCGGGAAATGCATCGTATTGTGGCAAGATTACGACACTGAAGTGTATTTTGTCGTTTATCGCAATGGCCGCTTTTACACCTCTCCATCTATGGACGGACCTTTATGGCTTCCCAGCGCAGAAAAACTGGCAAGAGCTGTCTCATTTATTCTATAACAAGCTAACCTCAATTAGAGCACAGTATACTCTCCACCAGTAAAGAAGTCGCCAGGACAATTTCTAAGGTTTCAGTATCGGGGAACCACGTCCCAAGCCTGATTCAAGGAGATCACCTAACTAGACGCCGAAGGTTTCGCCCGAGGGCTTTACATGGGCTCCAGCCCATTACACTGACGACCATTTCTGCTCACCTTTCAACTGTCCTGTACATTATCCCTTTGAACGAAACAACCAATCGCCAGCTGATTAATACTCACTTTCGCCTTTTACATTGCGCCCGAGGCTGTCTCCGAGGTGTCAACTGACAGTTTCTAGGCATCAGGCCCCTCCTGGTTGCATTAGGATATTACAACAACGCCGTATATATACCGTACGGCGAAGCATTTTGTTATAACCATGAGCCGACTTAGGTGCCATGAGGACTAAACCCATGCATGATGCGAATAAGCAGCCAGGTCAGCATCCATAGAGGGAGCCAGGGCGAAGCGTTAGCTGAGCGAGGGATTGGCGAGCGTGTCTAACCGAAGGAGCAGAGCGCAAAATAGGGAAAGTCGAAACTGAGACAAGGACATGAGCGCGTAAATATCATCGGCAAGTCCGGAGCAGGGAAGACGGCTTATACGGTCGTGCATGTTGATATTGACCTTAGAGCAGGTAAGAACATTCACCCTCCAACCGCAGCTACCACTAGCATAGGATAAGCAAACACTTCACGAGAGAAGAGAGTAAGTGAGCTTTCATAGAGAAGGACGGAGCAAGAAAGCAAGAGAATGGAAAGAGGGTAGGCCACCAAATGAAGGTGAAATACCATAGACAAGGCCAGGCAGGGCACTAAGTAGTTAAATATTGAAATGTCCCTTGGATGAAAGAAGTGAGAACTAGATATCCCGATAATAACATGCTACTACAGATCCTAATCTAGGATGAGGCCATGATGTTATTCTATGGAGGCTTTAGCAAATCCGCTACCACGTGTCTTGTTCTGAATGAAACGCTCATTTAGAAAGTAATATCGTGCTACTTCACACTATCATTTGCCACGACTCTTGATACCAGCATGGGTACTCGAAGACCCTAAACTCCAGCACACATCTAAGAGCCTGACAAAGCATCCTCCCTAAGCCTCCGCTCCCTCCTTCCCCCCCGCTCTCCTTTCCATTTTCTCTACCTCCTCATCAATCCTCCGGAAACTCCAACTCTCAAAGAAGGCCGGATAAAGAAACGGCCTTAAATCAAACCGATTATCATCCGGGCTGTATCCCTCGGCATGATAGCTCGGCGTTAGCGTCGTCATCTTGTGCCGATTAATCGCATAATAATGATGAAACCTCTTCACCTTATCCGCAACCTCGCGGGGACTGTACATGTCCTTCCAGTCGTGCAGCAGGCGTTGGAACATGCCAAAGGGGCCGAGTTTGTTTTCTTTGCGGAGTTTGCCGAAGACACTGAGTTCGGCGTAAGTCATGCCCATGTCGGCTTCGTCGGATTGGACGTAAGAGGTCGTTATCGGTTCTAGTTCGGCGGTGGGAGTAGCATCTAGGGGGGTGGGGGTTAGGGTTTAGGGTTCTGGGCCGGGTACGTATGGGGGGATGTGGGAGTAAGGCTTACTTATGAAGTCTTTCAGGATGTCAAGTTGGAAATTGGTCATAGCCCAGTTGACAAAGGCTTTTAGGTCGGTCTAGTATTGAGTCAGCAATGAGGAAGTATAAGGAAGTGGCTGTCTGTCGTACCTTTGAGATGCTACCAATGGGGTTGATATCTGCGGAACTGCAATCATATTTGGTCAAGTACTGGGCATTGTTAGTCAAGCGACGAACTCCTCGATAGGCACAGAACTCACCCCCCGAAGAGACTCATCGACATTGGCAGAACCGAGGACGAGCAGTCCACCACCTCCCTCACGCTTGCGCACTGTGGGAAGCATCTGTGCGAAATAGTACGAAGTTACCATTCTCGTACGTGCTTGGATATTCTGCAAGGCAAGATTCTCTGAGACGGTCCCGCCATGAACTTTAAATTTTGGTGTGAATCCTGTAGCCTGAGTAAGAAGATTCTTCTCAGCATCATAGACTGTATCGATGTCCAGGTTCGTATGGTATGCTCCAATCTCTTTAGCTAGATCTCGAGCCCGATTGCGGGTCTCAGCCGACGATTGCGCAGACATTCCCATATAACAAGTGTGGAGGATATTGTGGCACAATTCTTGTGGGGTGGCTGGGAGCCAACCTTCTTTCTCATAGGCACCGGCAATTCGCTGCACGTCAGCTATAACTTGTTGGTTACCCTCGCCAATGGCTTTCATAACCTCTCGGCACATGGAGAATACAATTACCGCGGTCGCACAGCTGTCGATGCCACCAGAAAGCGGAATGAAAAAGCCTGCTGCTTTGGACCGGCGAAGATAGTCCCACAGGTAACAAGCTGGACCCAGAGCTATCTCCTCTTCTGGTTTGTGCGTATGGATCAACTGAGGCTTGGAAGGGATGAGTTGCGGGTTAAAGTCGTCTGAGGGATCGGAGAGGTTGAAGGCCGTCTCAATCCTCTGATAAGGTGGAGCGTCCAGGGATTGCATGCCTCTGGAAGACGAGGACCGGTATGCTCGAACGTCTTCAATATCCACGACGGCGGTCACCACCTCCACGTCATTCAGTGAGAACTGGCTGCCCTGGGCCACAACCTCTCCGTTGATGACAATCATGGCTGAACCATCGTAGTAAAGTCTGTCTCCGCTGCACCCTTGCTCGTTGGCGTACAGATAGACACCGCCGTTCTTACGGGTGGCCTCTGCCATCAGTCTCAAGCGAATATCGAGTTTGCGCAGAGCATGGTGAGAGCCACTGCTGTTCTATGTCAAGAATTAGGAGGGTTCTTCCCAGTCATATAAGAAGGCTTACGGTGAAGATCTCTACTCCATTGAGGCCCATGTTGATATGCGGGCTCTGTGGGCACCATAGCTCCTCACAAGTCTCGGCTCCAATGCATGTATCGGGTGTGCTGATGATGGCATCTCCAATTGGGACCTTCTGAGTGCCCACAATCTTTTCAATCATTCGCGGTAGGTAATACTCCTCAACATGGGTTGGTCGCTTCCACGGGATGAACCACCGGTATTCGCGGTAATTGCCATCATTTGCAAGGAACATCTTAGGCCGGATAAGGAGAATTTTGCCGTCGACAATCAGAATACGGCAGTTGTATCGATTGTTGCGATGCATCACAGGCATGCCGACATCCAAGAGTATGCCGTGAAGTTCGTCATCCTTCAGGATCTCAGCCAACATCTCCCAGGAGTGAAGGTACAGATCGGACTCGAGGAAATGGTCGGCGCACGAGTAGCCGCATATCTCCAGCTCGGGCTATAAATGGTCAGTTTTTGAGTCACTTAAATGGAATCAATCAATAGCTTACACCGACACGGAGAGTCGCTCCAGCCTTTTTGGCTTGGCGGATCGATTCTTTGATACGCTCAAGGTTGCCCTCTTAAAAAAAAAAGTTAGCCAATATTATCGTCCAAGTTTTGCACTATGAAATAAGGGATAGGCGATGAGCGAGGAGCGAAAGCGAATGACTAGTTGCTTCGTGGTGAAACATAGGACAACCACGTAACACGGCTTTTAGCTCTCATGACATCTAAATCTTTAGAGACCAAATCTTCGGAGATAGGATCTTTTAAACAGAGTCTTGTGAACAGAATCTTGTAGACAGAATCTTGTAGACAGAAACTTGTAGACAGAAACTTGTAGACAGAAATTTGTAAACAGAGTCTCGTAGATAGATTCTTGTAAATAGAATAACACAAACAAAATCTTGCAAATCAAATGATTGTAGGTGAAGCTTGCAAGACGACGGTAGGAGATAATAAGGCTTGACCCTTTACTTACGCCAATCGAGTGCCCATTCTAGATGCACAGGTTAGTTGAGTGACCGGTTCCACAGGTCTATTTAACTCACGGTTGAGCGAGCAAGTCGCCACAGTCATCAGACGTCCCATCGTGAAAGACGGATACTACAAGCTTGAGAAGGGTTTGCTCGGTGGTGGTGTGTCCAGTGGTGTGTGTTGTCGAAGTCTGGCAAACGCCCTCCGAGAGTTCGACTTTGAGCTTTACAAGCTTTGACTTGGTGGGGGTGGAGGGGGGTGGAGGGGGGCAAGTTTGGTTGCAGGGTAAGCAAAACTTCCGTCGGTGGGGATCTGCAACTTCAACTTAAAAGAATTGCACACATGAAGGTGAATTTTAGAGAATTAAGAAGCTGAGCAGCTCTAGACACATAAAAATATACATCAATATAAACATAAATATAAACATCAAAATATACATAAATATATACATATATACACACACACATATATATATATATATATATATATAAATAAGTTATAGTTATATATAATAGGAAGAAGAACCAGACCATGAGTCTCAATACATCATTCAAGTGCAACACAACATCTATTCAATGACTGTGTCTGTGTAAGGCTGAACCCCTGTGGTGCCGGTTCGGCAATCTTTATATGGCATGGAATAAGTGAAGGAGAAAACCCACAAAACACCCAGCCTCCCTTGTCTATACAAGATGATGAGGCTGAGGTTTGTCTCTGAAAAGAAGCTCGACGCGGCCAGATCACCGCTCATGCAAGCTTGGGAGCCGCATCCACGGAGACAAGCCCTGTGGCACCCAACAAGACGGTCCGACGACGATCAAATAGAGACCGTGGCGGTGTCAAAGCCAACAAGCTTGGACAACAGTGGTAGTTTGTCTAGGGCATCCTGAAGAGATCTTGTGCACCCCCCCGTGCCACCTACATAGCTTATGTCGTAGAGAGAACAGTGCGACGGTGAATGCCAATTCATATTCCTAATTTCCCAAATTATCACCTCATACGGCATCCTATCATCAATGACATCATTAAATTTTGTAGGTGCACACAAAGCTAAACGGCTGAAGCCAAGCGCCAGACATGAACCTTCTCCCGCCCTCACGCGCCCCAGGGCACCCTGAATCTCGAACTGCACCATCTCTAGTAGTGCCCCCACCTTTTCGGAGCCTTTTCGCACCTCCAATCTGCATATCCCGCCTCTCTACCCGCCCGCTCTCAGATCGATCTCTCGCCATCGATGAATTTGGGCCAGGTCGAGAACCTCACACCTTTTTCGCCCAAGCCTCCTTCTCCCGTCCGCTCTCCTTCAGCGCCCACCGGCTCCTCCGTACCGTTTCTCCCGTCGCTTCCACAACCGTCGCAAGCCACTTCCGAGACAGGCTCCCCGGCATGCTTCATTGCCGGCAAGCTTGTCGCGTCGCCTTCACCTTCAATCCCTCAACATGAGTTCATCGAGGGCTGCCGGTGTGGCCTCAGCACCACCTCTCACAGCGCCAGCTGCGATTTCGTCAGAGAATATGGTGACTGACAGGACAAAAGAACGCGAGTTCTACAGGTATGAGCCTCTCCCCGCCTAGGACGTTGCAACCCCCCCCCCCTCTCTCTCTTCCGGTGTACTCACAACATGTCTAGATACTTCAATCAATCACAACGCCCGCACCCAGATGCTCCTCAGTCTCAGCGTACCACTCCTGTTCCCACCCCTCTCGATGGGTCCGCCACCTCATTTTCTCCCCCTCTGGCTTCGGAACAGAACCCTCCTCATCCGTCACACGATAAAGCACTCACCGCATTCGCCCAGCTCGGAGCTCTGCGGTTGAACTGTCGACGGTCCTTGATCTCTTTCTTCGATCGTAAAAGCTGCTACATCTTAGCAGAAGCTACAAGAACCTTATCTCTCAAGACCGGCCATGCCCAATTCGAAAATGACGATCTCTGTTTTGGAACAATGGTTTTCCCAAAGGAGAAGAGCATATGCTATTACACGGTTAATTTGCCGCCCAAGTACCAAAATCCTCTTGCAGGAGACTACACGGATGTTACCTCCCTTGTTGTTGACGATCTAGCGGCCGATGAGCGTTTCAAGAAGTACCCGTTTGTGGAGGGCGCCCCTTTCTCTCGATTTTACGCTGGAGTACCCATTCGGAGTCCCAGTGGCCATAGCATTGGCACATATTGTGTGCTAGATGAGAATCCCCGCCCAGGAGGTATCTCCACAACCGAGCTAGCTTTCCTCAAAGATATGGCTATTACCGTCATGAGACACCTAGAGATGACTAGGGCCACAGACGATCACAGGCGAGGAGGAATCATGGTGAGAAGCTTGGGTTGCTTTGCCGAGGGCAAGTCCAGTCTCGAAGATTGGTGGGAGGATCCATGGGAGGCCCCTACTCGGCCTTCAGTAACTACAATCGTGTCCGAGTCCGTTTCTCAACCCCGTCATCGTCGGTCAACAGTTTCCAGCCAGCCAGGTGCATATATGTCGGCGGAGGACAGGGTGGAGAGTTGGGGCTCAAGCAATCCTTCGAGCGAGCCGAGCGCAAAGAGCAGCGTCCCGGCGACATCACCAGACAGTGGATTCTCCGGAATTAGCGCCACCACGCCCCAATGTGACCACCACACGGTCGCCGCAGCCCATGTTCCCACGACAGAAGCTGTCCCAGCGTCCTCGACTACCCCGGAGACCAGCTTACAGGAGAAGCTCCTTGCACCCGACGTCAAAACCACCTTTGGCCGTGCAGCAACTATCATGCTCGAAGCGACTGAGGCGGATGGAGCTGTCTTCTTTGACGCAAGCATTGGCACATTCGGAGGTCTTGTCGATGAAGAGCTTCCCCAGGAGCACCCCGATCTGTCCAAACAAAATAAGCCCTGCATGGTGCTCGGTGCTGCGCTTGCCAAACCGGCGGGCGAGTCGAGGCCAACTTCACCAGGTGCGCCGTATATTATGACCGAGGGGGTCTTGCGCCATCTGTTGAGGGCCTATCCCCGTGGTCAAATCTTCAATTTCGACGATGAGCCCGATCTAACCCAGAATGAGTGCGAGCAGAATCAGCAAATTGATCCTGTACGTCAAGTTTCTTTTCCAGAACTATTTCCTCGCAAGACCGAGTCTGCATATAGCCAAGACGACGAGCTTCTTCTTCGCGACATCTTCCCAAAAGCTCGCAGCGTCGTCCTATATCCTCTATGGGATGGACACCGGGACCGCTGGTTTGCCGGCGCAGTCATCTGGAGTTCCGACCCCATGCGGGTGTTCACCAGCGATCAGGAGTTGAGCTATCTCACAGCATTTGGCAACAGTGTTATGGCAGAGGTCGCTCGTCTGGATACCAAGCTGGCAGACAATGCAAAGGCCGATTTTATCTCGTCCATCAGCCATGAGCTGAGGTCTCCGCTTCATGGCATTCTTGGATCCTGTGAACTTCTCAAAGACACGAACATTGATACTTTCCAAATGAGTATGACTCAAACCATCGAAACATGCGGCAAGACGCTGCTCGATACAATCAACCACGTACAAGACCGCCTCCTTCACTCTACTGGCTTCCCATACTGACTTCTTTTCTAGGTGTTGGATTTTGCGAAGATTAATAATCTTGCTAGCGGGTCTAAGTACCAGAAGCATCGCTCTTTTAATCAGAAACGGATCATCGCTCCTGAGCGGAGCCAGGGCAACGACATTATGACCCTCATTACCGATGTTGATCTCGGTAGCCTTACCGAGGAAGTCTTAGAGACGGTTTTTGCAGGATACAACTTCCAGAAAAACGCGGCCGCTGCATTCGGCAAATCCACTCCTTCTGCCAATGCAGAGTCAAATCTCGCCATCATCATCGACATCGATCAGAGCATCAACTACGTCTTCCGAACCCAGCCGGGCGCCTGGAGGCGCATTCTCATGAACGTGTTCGGGAATGCCTTGAAGTACACGGAAACCGGTTATATTAAGGTCAAGCTTAGTGTCAAGGCTTGCCCTCCATCCCTGGAAAACACGTCGGAAGTGAGGCTCACCATCTTGGACTCTGGTATTGGTATCTCTGACGAATACATGCGCACCCGATTGTGGCACTCTTTTGCTCAGGAGGATCCTTTGAGCCAAGGTACCGGTCTGGGACTGAGCATTGTAAAACAAATTGTTCATTCCCTCGGCGGTAGCATCGATGTGCAGAGCAAGAAAGGTGTGGGCACCAGGGTGACGGTGTCTTGCCGTCTCCAGCATTCCATGCCTTCTCCTGGGGTGTCGGCTTCATTGACTGATACAGACTTCCCCTCGATCAAAAAGCGTACCAAGGGCAAAAAAGTCGTCTTTGTAGGCTTCGAGCAGCAAGCAGGAGACTACTTCCCGGGGAAGGGTCCTAAGTTTAAGGAGGCTACCGAGCAAACACTCAAGGCTCTGGAGCATACCTGCAACGATTGGTTTGGCTTGACGGTGGTGCACCCCAAAGATCCCACCAGCACCGATGCAGACCTATTCATCGCTTCGGAGGCCGGCGCAGAATTACTTCGGGCCCATTTCAGTAGCAATGCAGCAGCGAGCTCGACAACGCCTGTTATTGTTGTTTGCCAAGGTGCTGCTTCAGCTTGCTCAACGACTACTATGACCGTCCCTGGCCACGTCTTCGAATGTATCCCACAGCCCTGCGGTCCACACAAACTTGGCAAAGCTCTCACAGCTTGCCTCAACCGTCGGGAAAACCTCAAAACCACCGAAGAGGAGCTTGTGGCCCCAGTCGCATCTCTCACCCTGAAAGATCTGAAAGAAAACATGCCAATCCTCAAAGCGAAACCATCCTCCGACTCCCTCCGGCCCTTCCTTTCGCCCTCAATGTCGACCCCGTCTCTCTCCTCTCAAGCCGAAAAGCCTCAGCACACCCCTCTCTCCATCCTCGCCGTCGATGACAACCCTATCAACCTCCGTCTCCTCCGCACCTTCATCGACAAGCTGAAGCACAACCATCACCTCGCCACCAATGGCCTCGAAGCCGTCAACCTCTTCAAAGACAAGTCGTCTCCACCCAGCGGTGACACCTCCGACTCGACATCCTCTTTGGCTGCACACCCCTTCGACGTTGTGCTCATGGATATCAATATGCCAACCATGGATGGACTGGAGGCTACACGCCAGATTCGGGCGTATGAGCGCGAGATTGGAGCCAGGCCTGCTACCATCATCGCCCTAACCGGCGTCGCCAGCGCGCAGGCGCAAAACGAGGCCTTCACTAGTGGGATCAATCTTTTCCTGATCAAACCGGTGAGATTGTCTGAGTTGGAAGTTGTGTTGAGAGGGGTCGTTACCGGGAAGAATGAGCAGGAGATTGGTGAGGTGGTTGTGGAAACAGAGAGTGATGTGTTGGAGATGGGAGGAGGAATGCGGGAGAGGGCTGATACTGTGGGATAGGGAGATAAAATGGGGACACTATCGTGGGGATGGGTTTTCGGGTTTGATTCTGGGATGGCTTCGGCTGGTTCTGACTTTTCCTCCAGTTTTCTGATTTCTCTTTATCCCCTTGCATGATAAGTACTGATCTCTTCCTTCTCTCTGATTCCCTAGCATGATAGGCGTTGAGACGGGCATATGGCATGATAGAGGCATACCTGCCTTCTTTGGGATAAGCTGGTAACGGCCTTACCTACTCTGGTATCGATGATCAAATGAATGTATATACGCCTATGTAAAAATACCCGATTTCTCTCCTTCTTTTCTTCATGATATCAGAATCTGATGCTAGTGAATGTGGTTCGAGAGTTCAATGTGTTTTGAAACATGTCTAGTCCAGTGCTAGGTATAGTGAACTATTTACAGAAACCGCATTATTACTCTTTCAAACAATCGGACGGCAATTTGGCCGCGGATTTTGAATAGTTGCGATGCCATTTTCTGAGGCTGACTTGCCGCAAAAACCCCATACCTAAACATGCAGGCACTGCCTCGAGCGCAAATGCTCTTCAAATTTCCTACCTTAGCTAGCACAGACGCTTACAGTGAGGAACGAAGAGTTGAATTATAGCAAGCCACATAAAGGAGACGTTGGAAGGAAGGTCTAGCTAGGGATCCTATAGTGAGATCGGTAGCGAACCATACCAATCTATTAGTAATGTAGCTACATGGCCAGTACCGAAACCTGAACCAGATGACAAACCAGTGCCGTCACATGGCAATTGATGAGTGGACGACCTATTCAGCCCCATATAGAGACAATAACAGCAACTTGCCACCCGGGCTCCATAGAGGAGCTGAAGCTAATCACCACCCAGAAATAGAAGCTTGTGAGAGAGACACAGAGAAGAATCTGACAAGAGCAAGTAGCAACAGTAGCAAGAGATGGAAATACAACCAGAGGTTCAGCTCTAAGATCAGCCCGGCAACGTAGTAGAAGGAACCGCAGATAAAAGGTGCATTGTAAGCTTATGAGATAGCTACGATTGAGAGTGAACTGAATCTCCAAAATCGAAGGGTGAAAGGGGAGCGTATGTAAGGGGATATAGCCCCGATATATTGGACTCAGGCGTGAAAGGCCTTCATGATGTGCCTTTGTTCATTCACCAAGCTGAACAAATGCTTGACCTTAAGGTACGGCAGAACTTCGGCTCGAACTAAGAGCTCTAGTTTGCGCAGCAACTCCATAGACTCCTAGCAGTACCACTCTGTTACAACCTATACCTCCCTGTCGGAGGTAGCTTTCTGGCTCTATTACAGTATCCAGAGACATCTCGGCATGTCATGTGCTTTGTATGCAGAGACCTGGAAACGCAGGCCTTGGCACTGCATACAAACTAAATAGATTCTCTCTCTCAAAGTGTAAGCCGAGACCACATATGATTGGGGCAACCTAAAGCTGACTTAGCACTACGTTCATGTAAATATACCTCATACTTCATCAGATCTTATGGTCAACAATTCAGTGAACAATTCAGTCCTGTTACCCCTCAAACTGCTTACACAAAGAATACATTACCTTTCCATCGATCATTGGATTGTCACTACCCATTGGCAGCCTTGCTGCGCATACCCTTTACACCCAACTCTTTGAACTTAATTTTTGGATCTTCCCACTGGGTGTCTTGGTATATCCATCAACCCAAAACACGTATTTTAGAACTGTGGAAAAGTTGGTAGGCACTCTCATGTAACATAATTAATAGAGCAAAATATGAGGACAAGAGGCTCCAATGTTGCATACCAGCCCGAAGTACTGGACAGGCTCTTAAAACTGGATGCACAAGCCGGTTCAAGAGTAAGAGAGAAGAGATATACTCCATCAACTCTCCGCACCGACAAAACCTCTTTCAAGCCCTCTCGAAGCCTAATAGAAAACGCAACAACTTACCAAGATGATGACTCAACCTCTCCAGCACTCACTCCTTAATTTCCTCCGTCCCCACCTTGCCCTTTATACTATCATGCAGCATCACAAACACCGCCACTGCCTCCCTATACCTCTCACCTGGTAACCCCACGACAATAACCTCACTCACAGCCAGATGCGTAAAAAGACAATTGTCAATCTCCAGCGGATGAATTATTCTTAACGCCCTTAACAATCAAACCCTTCATGCGGCCGGTGATCATGACATACTTCTCCTTGTCCATACTAGCTCCGTCGCCTGTATGCATCTATCTAGAGGACGCCTTCCGAATCTGGGACGAGCACTTCGCCAATTCGAGCGGTGTTGTCGAAGTAACCTTGCATCAAAAGGTAGCGGCTGACGGCAAACTTCCCCCGCTTGCCGATTCTCAGACTGCGACTCCAGTCCGACGGCTCTACAATCTTGGTAGCAACGTGCGGCATAACGCGCCTTACACTATCAATCCGTTTCTTAACCAGATCGTCTATCGTCTTCATACCCCTAACAGGCCTTGTTTCCGTCAAACCCTAGCAAATGGTAAGTTCGGTAATATTCAAATCATTACAATCTACTCGTGGCCTCTAGCTGAAGCCGTCTGGAGAGCGTTGCTATAACACCCACCCTGCGCATTGATATCAGCGCCCTTGTCGACTAGTAGCTTTACAGTCTGCTCGTGGCCAAAAAATGAAGCCGCCTGGAGAGCGTTGCCATAGAATCCACCCTGCGCATTGACGTCGGTCCTATTATTGTTCAACAGCACTGGTATGAACTTCCATAGATTTCCACAGACTGCGTAATATAATGCCGATGCTGGCTTGTCGCGATGTGACTCTTCCCATGGGGGCTCATCTGGCCGGTAAAGATTATAACAAATATGGTATGCCGTTTTCTGATTGTAGAAAAGCCGCTTAATCCAATCTGGCAACCCACACTCCTCTTTCTGAGCTGCTGCGTGTTTCAGCCAAAACTTTGCTGAATATTCCGCTAATGGAAAATCCGCCCTAATTTTGTCTAGCCGTAGTCCCTGGTTAAAATGCAGTAGATATCCCAGGCAAACTTTAGCTATCGATGCCCTAGCAGAGGTCTCTTGCAAATCCTGAGAAATTATGATGGTCAGTCGATTTGATATCAGATATTCTTTAACTGTGAAATGGACCAACTGAAGTTCCGCCTGCTTATTGCTCTTCTCGTCTGAATGACCGAATCCAGGGATTCTAATTACTAGACTTGAGCAATAAAGCAAAATCTCTTCAGGTTCAGGCATCCTGTATCTTGACTCAAAATACGGTTCTGCTTCAAGGTCTACAGCTATTGCATCAGCAGCCTCTGCAATGCTTAATGGACGCTCAGAATATGTTAGAAATTGCAGTATTCTCGTGGTAGTTTGCTTGACTTTGTGTGGGATACTTTCTATGATTCTTTCGTATATTTCGTCCAAGTCCTTTGGAAGAGATTCAAGCACGTGTTCCAAAGTGCGGAGATCTAGACATTTTCCCAGGGCATCGATCTGACAGGCGACCCATCCAAACCTTTCAAAAATTAGCATAGTGTGACAGTTAGCTAATCAGACAAGCGAATTATCTAGCTTACATGCCGTTGGCTTTCTGCATAAGTTGAGCCTCGATATTATCCTGGACATCCAGCCGTCCTCGTCATCGTTTCAGGCCATCGCCCTGTTTGACCTTGGCATGGATATATGTATTAATGTCGCGTTCAATAAACTCGCTCTGTATAAGTACTATATTGTCGTTATTTTGCGCGAGGTATTTCAGTTCCATATGGATATCCTGCTCTGGACGACTTGTCACAAGAAGATGAACGTTTCTTTGCTTCGAGTTGAGAAGTTCTTTGGCCCATTTGAGCAGTCCTTCTGTCGGAGACCCCTGCACGTGTACGGCATTCATCAAGAGCGTCTAGAACAACCCAGACGTCCTTGGTACTCTCTATCATTTGGTAAAAAACCTTGCAGAGTGATTCGCAGCTGGGCTGGTGGCGCCCTTCTTCATGGGTAGAAAAAAGCGTACCCAGATGCTTCTTATTGTCTTCGTTTTTCTGATAAAGTTGGCTGATAAGCGATCAGAGCATGTTTTCAAGCGTCTGCTTGCTCGGATCGTTAAAGTCGAAGTAGAAGTAGAGTAATGCTTGAGCGAGATTATTCTTCTCACAATCTTCAATAACAGTAGAGGTGAGAATCGTCTTGCCACAGCCGGGAATACCCCGAAGCCATAAGGAGTTTTGCTGTGATTTCCAATTTTCAAACGCTGTCTGCTTCAATAACCACACCCCTGTATTTTCCTCGCATTGCTGCAATGTTTGTAATGGGCTATTGCCCAGGTATATAAGACTCAGGCGTGAAAGGCCTTCGTCACGTGCCTTCGTTCATTCACCAAGCTGAGCAAATGCTTAGTCTCATGGCAGAACTTCGGCTGAAACTGAGAGCGCTAGCCTCTAAGTGAACACTATATGTAGGCCCCGCAGCAACTTCATAGACTCCTTAGCAATACCACCCTGTTATAACCTATACTCACTCTTTTGCAGCCTTGCTACGTATACCTCTCACAATGCTTTATTATAGTTTATTAACGGATCAAGTGGCGATAGCCAACTATCGATCCGATCTTGCCTCTGCTGGTGATGCATATTGTATACATCTGTCTTGACTTTCTTGTTAACAAATTCCTCTTACAGACTGCTTATCTAACTAACCGGAAGAAAGAAACTCACTAATCTTCTGCTCAACCTCGACCTTTATTGGCGGAATTTGATAAAGAATATCCTTCGCATAGGCTGCTGCCACCATACACTCACTAGCGTCACTAGGATGGCCCATGACTAGTGCGAAGTAGACAGGGTTTTTCTTACCTGCTTTGCAATTATAAGATTCAACTACAGTAATTATTTGCTATTACTGACAGATCTGGGTGCTAGTACTTCCAACTATCTAACTTTCAAACTTGCCTTTCCTTTTTGTCTTCAAGCAACGTTTAACTCTTATCACAATATACTGTACGTAGGAATCTAATTGAAGCTCTTTTGGTTAGCTTTCAAGCCTCGCCACGTAGCCTCTCGTGACACTGTAAAGCAACTGTAGAGGCTTCTTTCTGCAAATGGTATTCATTGAGCAGCGACGCCGCCTAGCTTGCTGAGCCCTTCAAGGCTTCCAGTCCCGCATGCCTTCCCATAGCGCTCTGCACCCAAATTCGGTTCTACTAGGCCCCCCAATTGTAGTAATATTCTACATACGGACTGTCTATATCATTGATCCTACACTATCCATATAAAGAGATATCTTCCTTCCACTATATCATACACATTTACCCTCTAACCACCTTGTGCTCCCATCCAATCTCGGTCTTAATTTTTTTTTCTACTGTATCATCTCCTCGCCTTACCTTCTTCTCTTTCGGGCTGATATCGAAACCCCACTAAGGAGAGTAACCTTACTGATCTGCCCCGTGCATGCTATTTCCTATTCGGAATTCCGCAAGTATACCTTCTACCATTGCCATTCTCTCGGAATCTTGTAGTCCATGTGAATGGCTCGACGCAGCCAGGCTGCAAGACGTAGGTTTTAACAAAATGGTATTTATGATAACGGCTCCAGTTGATATGACGCCAATCATGAAGCCTGATTCATCAGAGTTGTAAATACCTTCGTTTGTGATGCGGTACTTAGCCTTCATGTTGTGTACGAGCTTGAACCACCCTCTAATAACCTCTAGCTCATCGTATTTGGCTCTCTTATAGCCGTACTTCCAAGTGAACTGAACTGTGAGCCCAGACGTTCGCTTTGAAAAGTTCTCTGGCCAGTTTTTGCCCACTTTATCAGAAAAGCGCGTAGCAAGTAGCGAATCAGCCATATCCTTCGCAACGGCAAGCCGGGGGGGTGGAAGGTGGCGGAAAGGAGAGAGAAATGCTCACGAATCAAGGTCAAGTATGTGTTGGACAATCATTCGCTCCTCAGACTTTGACAGCTTCCTTGATTAGTCTGGCAAAAGCGTCGAAAGGCAATTCCGTCACGTCGTTCTCTAAGACTTGTTCGGGGGATGTTGTATATCTCTGCAGCAGTCGCACGCTTAGAATCGCATCTTGTTTGATAACTAGGAGAGCAAGTTGTATATTGCCCTCCCTTGAGACTGATCGAGCGTTTGTAGATGGATTCAATTTAAGTAGAATAAAGATATATGACAGTTTGGTAGGGTCTTTGCACAGGTGGGCGGCTCGCTTGTGGAGTACCGGTACATTATGCCAAATCCTAATATTGGATAGAAAACGGAACTCTTGTGCACTCAGCTGCGTTGCCTAGTCCAATGATAAGCTGTGATTTTCTGTGGCGTATCAGAAGGCAGATCTGTCCGCTCGCTGGCGCGCACCCCAATCTCCCTTGCTAAGCAGGTAAATCATCGGGGCTGAGCAGACAACACTTTCTACATGCACCTCTCAGTACTGGAAGAAACCGACTGCCACAGTATAAAAGTCGCTATATAAGTTATCCTTGGTCATGGTAAAGTATGGCCTCTAG
>ML994134.1:0-40346 GCA_010093945.1 Delitschia confertaspora ATCC 74209 | reverse complement strand
CTTTTATGCCCGCGTGCGCGGGTTTTCTTCCATTTTCCTCGCTCGCGTTTGCACGCGTTTCCGACGCGTTTTGAGTGTTTTGAGAGAGTGAACCTATCTAGTTTGCGTGCAGTGCCAAGATATGTGTTGGTAGGCCTCTGTATACAAAGCACGTGACATGGCGAGATCGCTCTGGATACTGTAGTAGAGTTAGAAGGCTACCTCCGATAGTGTCGTATCACCTAGGGGAGCAGGAATGGAGGAATTTTGAGTTAGTTTAATTATTCTTCTCGAAGCTCCTTCGAAGGCTTCAGTGCGATTCTATTATTATAATACTTGACGTCAGTGTCTACCAGCCTTGATCCACCACTCAACAGCCGCTACCGTCATGGCTTTCTGACGACTCGTAGCCGTCCATCCTATAACAGCTTCTCCTCTCACCCAAATCTTCTCGGTACCCTCTCCGGCCATTCATGACAACCTTGTTCCCTCCAAGTTCAACCT
This sequence comes from Delitschia confertaspora ATCC 74209, assembly GCA_010093945.1. Lineage (NCBI taxonomy): Eukaryota > Fungi > Ascomycota > Dothideomycetes > Pleosporales > Delitschiaceae > Delitschia > Delitschia confertaspora. Next base: position 39,863 of record ML994134.1, on the reverse strand, counting down.
GGCCCCCTTGCCAGATAATCGAAGACTCCGAAATCATTGAGAATTTCCTTAAAGGCAGCGGCTCGGGAGGCCAAAAATCCAATGAGACCTTCTAAGCAGTCTAGTTCAAGCTCCTACTTACTAGTATCGTTGCCAAATGTCTAGGAACGCGGTCACGCGCTCGCGTAGTTAGAACTGCAAGATTGCGCGTTGAACACTGGGAGATTGAGGGGTTGGAGATGGGAGAAGCAAGTAGAACGGCAACAAAGGCGAGGGAGGCCAGTAGGAAGAAGAGGAGTTTGCAGAAGAAGAGCTAGAGGAGCGTGAGGACGGAGAGGAGGGAGAGGAGGGAGAAGTGGAGATGAGACCCATGAAGGTTGAGGATAGCAAGGCTACCTAGACGAATGGATGACGGCAAATCTGATATCTATAACTGCACAACCCGCAATCCATTCTTAAGAGATTGCTCAGTTAATTCGGACTATTTACAAGAGCTTACGAGCTTGAGGGGCCAACTGGAACTGGCAATGCGGGGCTGGTTAAGGGTACGCATCAGTGGACCTTTTTGAGCGGAAAATACATTTTGGTGACTGGTAGACGTGATCGCTTTTGATAATCATGACATTAGGCCCGGTAAATTAGTTGCGAATAGAAATGACATACGATAAGATGAGACACAGATACTGAAAATGCGAAGTATAGAAACAGTTTGAACAGAATATTAAGAGTATAAGATACAGAAAACAGCATCAGGATCCAGAGAACCGCGTCAAATTATAGAGAACAGTTTCGAGGAACCGGAAATAAGAACGGGAACAGGCAACGTTCCAACTGGTGAGTGCCAAACAACAAGACACAGAGAATTTTTCAAGGCTCCATTTCAAAGGTCAGTTGGGTCTGAGGTTCAATGGATAGAGTCACGAGTTGAGGTCCTGATGGGTGCTCCGTCACTCCGAATAATTCCACTTTTACTGCCGAACCCCCCGATAAGGAGCAGGCGTATACCGGACTGGGAAATGGTGAGGGAGCAGAACGCACCTGCAGAGGTTGATACAAGAAGCAGTCTAATGCACATCAAATATAATGAGATACCATTCCTGAATGCACCAAGAGGGTGAATAAGTGTGCCCCTCACGGAATGTAAAATGCCATCGAAGTAGGGATTCACATTCACTGAACTTCGCCATGAAGCCGAAGCCATGTTGACGCCCGGTCCCAACCCTGCCCTCTCACATCGGAGCCGCCAAGACCAGGCTCGTGAAGGTGCGACCTCTGTTCTCTATCGTCCTCCCATCCACCGAAAACTCACCCATCGTCAACCCCCATCAACTCCCCTATTCACGTATACCCTCCCTCAACCCACCCTCTGTAACGCGCCGCTGATGGGAAGACTGGACTAGATGAGCCAGCAATCTCCCTGGGGCTCCGCAAGACAGCACCACAACGCACGTCTAACACCCATATCCACCGCATTCTCACAAGACCAACGGAACACACCCTCGCCCAACGGCTCTCGCGCTGGCTTCTCGCCCTCCAACAACTTTCCTTCTCTGCCTCCACCCTCGACACGGCACGCGACAAGCCGAAAGTCCTCCGCCTCGTCCACCTCCCGACCATTTTCGCCTTCATCACACACCGGACAGCAGCCTCCCACCAGCCAGCTGCTGTCTTCTAGAACTAGAACCATAGCGCCCCAACCAACTTCACAACTGGCTTCCTCCGCCGCAGCCTTGCCTACCGCATCGCAGGGTGGTGGAGGTGCTTCGAGCAGCGGCGGAGGGGCCACTAAGTTAGCCCGTGCCTCACCTTCTCTTTCACAGTCGAGTACCGTCGGTTCCCCAAGCACCACTTCAAACCCCAACTCCAGTTCTATACCCGCCGGGCAGAATTTATCACGGATTGTCATCGCGCAGATCTTCCTGCTGCTCAGCCAATTTGGTCCCATCAAAGACGACAGGGACAGGACAAAGTGGGACACGCAAACTGACCAAATCCGCAAGGTTTGTCACACCCCTAGTCATTGGCTTTCACTCTAGCAGACTTGTGCTGACTATATACAGTTGGTAGAATCGAACGGTATGGAGGTCTTTTCAAAGTACTTCCGTCGGTTGCTGCAGAACAACGCTGCACAAGTCTTCCCCACGCCGGGGAGAAACGCTGAACCCAATGGAAGCTACGCAATGCTCGTGACTGAGGTACAAAAAATTCGGCAAGACCCGCAACAAGCCCCGAAGATTGCTGAGGCCATTGATTCGCACGATGGAGGGGATATATTCCGCGACTTCGATCTTTCTACCTTCATGGCCCACTTCAAGTTAGATCCTGTGGCCAAAACTACCCTTGCTCTCGCATTCAAAACCGCCTCCAGAGCCGACCTCCGGACAAAAGCCGACGCCATTCTCTCCAATAACTACCAAGAGTTCATACGGACCATAAGCAGTCCGAATTTAAACGAGCCGGATGACCTACCCCCCGCATTCCTCGCTGCTATCATCGAACGCCTCCTTATGGAGCCTCCGCGCGATTGGAACGAAGACAATACAACTCACCTTGTATATGCCCTACAATCGAGATATACGTCTCTGGGATTACCTATACCTACCGAGGTCCACTCAGTCCTGTTCCTGCCTGATCTTACGGATGCGTCGCACAATCCTCTGGTGAAAATAGTGCAACGAGCGGGTCCAAAAGCTACTGCATCCGTCGAAGCATGCAAGGACATGCTCTCCTCGGTCGAGACTCGGGACATCAGTTATCAGCAAGTAGCCATGGCCATCCTCTTTATGGCAATTACCCAGAACGGCCAGGCTTATAATGCGAAAAACTTTGTTTCGGCGCTTCGAGAGCATCGTGCTGGGCAGCGAATAGATTGGCAGGATATAGTGCACGCATTCGACCGCGCCGGACTTGTCGTCACCAAACCGCAGTTTCTGGTCATATATTATACGCTGCTCTCGCTTACAAAAGAGTACCCGAATCTCGATATTCAGTTGCTTTGGGGAGGCGCATGGCAGCATGACATGACGCAGTTGTATTTCTTGATGGCATTACTATCATGCACCATAGATGAGCTTGACGCGTCTCAAATCCCACATCTGCGTCCTGCCTTCACAACGAGAATGTTCCAAGGAGCTTCGGAGGAAGTCAGGGCTCATGCAGCACAGGCCGCCAAACACCCCTATGTCTCTCTTGATGCGATAACGGCGTTATTCAATATGATTTTTCAATCACAGGAGTCCTATCACGCCGCGCAGACACTTGGTATCCCCGATCGTATCATCAACCCTCACACTGATCTCTTCATCGTATCAGCTGCGGGAGTTCCGAAGCCGTGGGGACCGCTTCAGGAGACTGCTTTGAAGCAACTGTTCACTCCTTATTTCAAGAAGCAGCTACCCTCTTACAACTTTGTCCTCTACGGCCTTTGGCAACAGGATACCCAGTGGCTTGTGGATCGTTTTGTGGATGCTTGGCATGCTGACCCGTCCTCGTTGACACTTATACTGGAGCATGCTGAAGCAAATGGATGGTTGGAAACGCTAATCCGGAGCAATAATGATGTAAGCCTGGATCTTGCGGCTCAGGCACATGCGCGCGGGCTTTTCGAGATCGAGCCTTGGTTGCAACAAACATTGGACCAGCTTGGCCCAGCATTCCTAAGACCTCTTGCACTTTTCGTCAGTTCGAAGGCCTCGGATGAGATGCAAAGCCTACGGGACGACCACACACAAATCGGGTTGCCACTTGCAGTCAAGACTGTCCATCCAATATTATGGTTTCTCACGGCATGCGGTGTCTCCGAAGCTGAGCTGCTTCCTTTGCAACGGACCTGTATTCAAGCCTATCCCCGGCTCATTAATTATGGTGAAGGCGTGGATGAGATAATCGACGCCAATGGAAATAATGGCAATGCACTCCCTGAGGAAGCAGACAAGAAGATGCAAGAGCATTTTAAGCTCATGTACAGCAACGAAAACGATGTTCGGGATATTCTTACTATACTTAAGACCTACAAGAGCTCGCACGACCCCGCGGAGCAAGATCTTTTTGCGTGTATGGTCCATGGTCTTTTCGACGAGTATAACTGTTTCGGAGAATACCCCCTTGAAGCGCTTGCAACAACCGCGGTCCTCTTTGGAGGGATAATCCAATACAATCTGCTCTCCCGCATCGCACTCCAGGTCGCTTTGGCTATGGTGCTCGAAGCTGTGCAGGAATACGCCCCGAACGACTCCATGTACAAATTTGGTCTCCAGGCTCTCCTTCATTTTAAAGAGCGACTCCCAGAGTGGCCCAGCTATTGTGAGCAACTTCTTAATATCCCTGGGCTTCAGGGAACCGAGATTTGGCAAAAGGCAGAAGACGTCGTTGGACAGATTGAGCAGTTGAACGGGGAAACCCAAAATGGAATCGGCATCCCTAATGGCACGAGCATGGATGAGTCGCTTCAACTGGGGCCTGCTGTACAAGAATTTTCCTGTCTTCACGTGGATCCTCCGGTGCGGGGGGATCTATATGAGGAGCCTGATGAGGACGTACAAGACAAGGTGTTGTTTGTTCTGAACAACGTGTCCGAACGCAATCTCCAAGACAAGACTAGGGATCTCACGGAAACCTTACAGGACAGACACCACCAGTGGTTCGCCGGCTACCTTGTGGAACAGCGGGCCAAGATGCAACCCAACTTTCAACAATTGTATCTGGACATGCTAGACCTTTTCAATGACAGGATCCTTTGGGAGGAAGTTTTGCGAGAGACCTACGTGGCCGTGATCCGCATGCTCAATAGCGAGTCGACCGACAAGTCGTCCACGGAGCGCACCCAGCTGAAGAATCTAGGCTCTTGGCTTGGATCTTTGACCCTAGCGCGCGACAAACCGATCAAGTTCCGCAACATCTCGTTCAAGGACTTATTAATAGAAGGACACGACACCGACCGCCTTTTGATTGTCATTCCGTTTACTTGCAAAGTCCTTGTGCAGGCCGCCCGCTCCACGGTTTTCAGACCGCCAAATCCTTGGTTGATGGAAATTCTGGGTGTGCTCATAGAACTTTACCACTTCGCTGATCTCAAGCTTAACCAAAAGTTTGAAATCGAGGTTCTTTGCAAAGGCTTGGATCTTGATCATAAAGAAATTGAGCCTTCTGATAGTATTCGAGCACGGCCTCAGGGCGACGAGGAATTCCTCGGCCCGATAGTCCCAGAAGGCATGGAGACTTTCCCCGGCGACCTCTCACTCATAAGCTTGAACCGCGCTCGTGGCGCCAGCGAGCGCTTCTCACCTGCTGCAATCACTGCCGCTCTTCCGGATTTTAGTAGCCAGCTTCGATATCCCCCAATGGGAGGCAATGCTGCAGCACAGTCTGCTTTGAAGAAGATATTCCACAATGCTACGACGCAAGCGATCCAGGAAATCATCGCCCCGGTGGTGGAACGATCAGTCACCATTGCTGCTATCTCGACTACGCAGCTTGTCTTGAAAGACTTTGCCATGGAAGGGGATGAGAACAAGCTGCGTGATGCCGCTCATACTGTGGTGAAGTCGCTTTCTGGCTCCTTGGCCCTTGTCACTTGTAAAGAGCCATTGCGGATGAGCATTATGAACAACATTCGATTATCCGCACGAGACCTTCCGGAGCAAGCTCTTCCGGAGGGCCACGTTCTCATGTTCGTCAACGATAACCTAGACACTGTTTGCACCCTGGTGGAACAAGCGGCCGAAGTACATTCTGTAGCCGAGATCGATGCCCAGGTTGAAGATGCTGTAAGGATGCGTCGGATGTGGCACAGCACCCGACCTGATGAACCGTTCAAGGATCCTAATCCCAACCTCATGCATCCCCATGGTTATGCGTTCTGGATTCCCGAACCTTATAAGCTGGCCGTAGGAGGGCTCAACAGAGAACAGCTGGCCATATACGAAGAGTTCGGTCGACAGGCGCGAGGAGTTCATCAGAACGCGAACAACACTTCACAGGACAATCGTCAGGTTCCGGATGTTTTACAAGATCAGTTTACAGCAGTTCCGAGCTTGCCCACGCCTGCTGAGGCACCCGCTGTCCCACGGCAAACTACCCAATTACCCCGTCTTCAGACGCTTCAATCTGCGCATATCCAGCCGGCACAGCAACAGCTTAACGGATACATGGAACCCTCAGCTCCCGAACAGGGGCTTCGTCAGATCGACGAGATGTTTGCGGACCTACTTCATGCCGCTAAGGACGCGCCTGAAGAGCACGTGGATGAGATCCGGCCGTCAAATCCTGTACATCAACTCTTTGATCGCCTCCTTACTGCTGTTGAATATGCCGGCATACAAAAGGATACTCTTGCCTATCGCGTGGCAGGGTCGGTTACAAATGCTCTTTTCGCTGAGCCACTCCGTCGCTTGGTGGTGGAAGTCCTAGCTCAACTTTTGGCGAGCGTCTGCCAATGTTCTGCTCAGACGTCGAGGCAGGTTCTCATTTGGTTCTCTGCAATTCAAGATGACGATCGTGTCTTCAATCCTACGGTCATGATATGTTTGATGAATGTTGGTCTCATGGACTTCCATCGTCTCAACATTGTCATGGCAAAGGCTATCCAACAACGTCGCGTGGCAGCTGTTGAGATGTTATCGGCACTCATGGACGAAGTTCTGCTCAATGAACATCCCAGTGCCCTGCGTGCTGATTTTGCGCTTTCAGTTGATGCTCTTACCACATGGCTTGCTGAGGATCCTTCTTTGGAAATCGGGAAAGAGGTCATGTCGAAATTGCAAGTTGTGCCCTCTGCTGAAGAGAACCTCACTCCTCCCGTGACTGCCAAAAAGGATCAGTTAGAGTATTACTTCGAAGAATGGGTACACCTTCAGCATCCAGACATGCCTAGAAAACCAATCATCTCCTTTATTTATCAGCTACACCAGAACGGAGCCGTAAAAACTCAGGAGGATGCAATTCAATTCATCCGTGCTTGTGTGGATGCCTCTGTTGCATCCCATGAACATCACGATCCGTACGGAGGTGGCAACCCGGATGAAGCTACAGTCAGCGTAGACGCCCTTGCCAAGTTGATCATCTCTCTTGTTGTTTTCCAGGAAGAGGAGGCGAACGCAACCGCAGAGAGCAAGGCGAAATTCCTGGATCGGATGTTAGCTGTTGTGGTCATCGTTCTTAATCACCATCACGAATCACGAGGCGACCGCTTCAACCAGAAAGTTTATTTCCGGCTCTTTTCCACTATGCTCTTTGAGCTTCACCGAGAGTCGAAGAGCGACGTCTTGTCTGCTTACAAAGATGACATGTTCCTCGTCATGGCCAAAGCATTCTTGGCACTTCAACCAGCTATCGTGGGACGTTTCCAGTTCTCATGGCTGACCCTCATCTCTCACCGTGTCTTCATTCCGGCCATGTTGGAGGAAAACGAACAAGATGGCACTAACAAAGACAAGCGTTGGGACATGTACGCACAGCTCATTGAGGCTCTTCTCCGATGGACTGGGGAACTGATCAAGCCAACTGGGCAGACAATCTGGGCCCAAAATTTCTACCGTGGTGTGCTCCGAGTTCTGCTTGTGATCCATCACGATTATCCAGAATTCCTCGCGGAGAATCATTTCCGTTTTTGCAACAGTATTCCCACACATTGCACTCAGCTTCGGAATCTCATCGTCAGCGCGTATCCTTCCAATATCCTTGAGATGCCGGATCCGTTCACTACTGGTCTCCAGGTCGATCGGCTTGAAAACATCCGCCAAGCCCCGAATGTCCGCGCAGATATCGATCAATTCCTCTGTCGAGCCGGCATCAAAGATACCATTGACAGTCTGCTGAAGGCAAGTGACCTCAAGAATGATGCAATGGAGAAGGTTTGCAATGCAATCTATTATGCGGAGCCCAGACCTGCTGGATTTGAGCTTATGCCTACAACTGCCGACGCTTCACTCATCCACGCTGTTGTCTTGTACATTGGTTCTGCCGCCCTTTCCACTCAGGGCTCTAAGGGGCAGATCTTCAATCCTGCTTCACCCTCGACCAAGCTACTGGAGAGACTGGTGAAAGAATTGCGCCCTGAAGCCCGGTTCCATCTTATCAGCGCCGTCGCAAATCAGCTCCGCTGGCCAAACGCGCATACCCAGTACTTCAGCTATGCGCTTCTTCATCTCTTCGGCCCCCCCGAGGATGACGCTCAGACATTGGAGGTTCAGGAGACCATAACCAGAGTGCTTTTGGAACGACTTCTTGTTCACCGGCCTCATCCATGGGGACTTATCATAACCCTGTTGGAGATTCTCAAGAATACAACATATGCCTTCTGGGATATTCCCTTTGTCAAAGCTAATCCTGAGGTATTTAGTATCCCTTACCAGAGTGTTCGTGCGACCACTAACCTTTATCTCTCAGGTCGAACGACTGTTCAACGCTCTGTTCTCCCACGTTCATCAGCAGAGTCCCCGCCCTATCGTCTAGCTATGATCAACTTACATCCGCATGGTATCTACATTGAAGAGCTTCTTCTATCCGCGGCTACCTGGATAACCGCGGGAATCCGATCTCTCACGCAACCTATCACCAACATCTAATTCCTCACAAAAAGAGCTTGGGCGTTTGGTCACCATCCCAAGTTGTCTTTCTCCTACTAGTTGCTCACTTCTCTTTCAATGCATTTACGTGCGTAGGGGGGTTCATCGGTTTCTGTACTGGACTTATTGCATGGCATCGGAGAGTTCGATACTTCACTTCTACTGTGTGTCTGCTTCTCTATTTTCTGGGCATTTGTTTGTCTGCATCCAAATTGTTGTCTCGGGCTTAGCAAAGCCAACTTTCCCCCTTCTTCAAATGATGACTACATGGATATATGCAAATGGATGGATGAAGGGGAAAAAGTATGGTTGCAAGGAAAGGAAATGAGGTGAGGTGCTTCAGTGAGCAATATTGGAGGATCTTGATGGCCGAAAAGCATGGCGTTTGCGGGGTTCTCCTCTTTTCTTTTTCTTAAATCTATGGATGGATATCTTGCCCAGTTTCACCCTTCCTTTCAAATGCCCCGATTGTAGAAACATGCATTTTGCCCGTGGTGTTTGGGGAGTGCTTATACCTTGTAGGATATTTATGAGGATGGGGGTTCTGTATGGATATCTTGGCTTTCTGGCGTGTCTTTCTACGATGCTGTGATGTCGCTGGCTTGAATGGTATTTATCGGCCTCAAGCCTGACTACTCTCGCCGTTCAGCCTTACGCCTTACCTACCCCACAGACCTTATCCCCGGCTCACCATCTCCTGATACGAATCAAACTTTTCCCCAATATGTCCAGCTCGTCGTTGTCTTCCCGCTTATGCATGTAAGCACTACTTCCCAAAAACAAGCAAAATGGCGTGATATTTTTCGCCGACTTACTGAGCCTCGCCGTTCAGCCCTTACTTCTCTTATAGATGCACTCGCCGTTCAGTAGTATGGTCGCGTGTTCCATGATTCAGGAATGACTTCCTCGACCCCCCCAACCATACGCAACCTATCTATAGATTCGGGGGTTCTAGCTCACCATGTTTTCCCTTTGCCGTTCGGACTTGGAGTGCCATCAGTGCTGGGTAGACAACAATAGATCGTCAGACCGCTTTGGAATTTGAAATTTTCAGACCCGTGCATTGTTTGCTGGCTGCAGTATGACCTATAGTTACGTATAAAGAGATTCTGGGTCCGAGGCGGCGGTTACAATCCCTAGAAGGGGAGTCGGCCATGGGAACGTGAAACTCGGCGAGAGTGGGGAAGCTTTGAGGGTTGACCAATGCAGGGAATATTTAGAAAGAGCTGATGATAGAGGGGAAGTTCGGGAGGAGTTTGGGGAGGGATAGGAGGGTAGAGAATGTAGACCTCGGCCCGATGGAGTAGTGGTTTCGGCGATGAGGGATCAGAAGGAGTTGGGATAGGCGAGTTTGAGGGAAGCTAGAGGGATGAAGTTCGCCGTTTACCTACTTCTCTGGATTTTGAACCATGAGCGGACGTCGGCGGCAGAAAAGTCACACCGTACTCGGTGATACAGATCTGTCGCCGATGTTCCAGAAGGACTTGTAGGGTTTATCTTCATGTGTGCATGGAGAAATCGCCGACTACCTACTTCTGAAACTTCAATTCTTTGGATAAGCCCGACACTAGCGAGACTCGGCAATTATGGGGCTCAGAAATGTTCAGGAAAGGTTTCGAAGGATTCGAAACGTGGGGGAAATGCTTTAATTCACGGGTAGATTTGTATCGGAGATCACTGGGGGGCTTTATCGGTTAATTACTTTCTCAAATTTCATGTCTTCGAGGAGGTCAGCGGTGGAAAATTGAATTTGGCTTTGGGGTTTTGTCGGCGATGTTTTCCAGTAGAATTTGGAAAGAATCTAAGATAGAGGAGATTGGAAGGACTGTATGGGAGACGGTTGAAGAAAGGCGAATGTCACCGTTTCCCTACTTGCTAGGACTGCAGCTCGTGAAACTTTAAGAGGAGATCGGCGGCGCGAAAACGAGACTCGGCGATGTTCGAGAAGGATTCCCAGAAGGGTTCAGATGCAGGGAAAGGGGAGGGTTTATGGCTCCATGCGTAGATAGGAACTTCGCCGTCTAGCAACATTCTTTCTAAAATTCCCTTTCTGGAATAGACACCCGGTGATAGAGGAGTATCGCCGATGTTTGAGAAGGATTCCAGAGGGATCACAAATGTAAGGGCTTGGAATGATTCATGAAGAGGGGAAGAACGAGGATTCGCCGATCACGTTTCCTTTGAGACGTCATCTGGAGGGCGGAAAGTTGTAGTGAAAGAGGGTGGAGGGACTGTAGCTAAAATGGAAATCTCTCCCTCCATGGTATAATGCATGGCACAGACGGCAATATGTATATGTCAACCATGTATCTTCATCTTCGTACGACCGTCCAAGCCATTTAAGTTCTAAATATCTAGACCCCAGTTCTCGGCCCCCAAAAATCCTTCAGTGACGTTTACCCATGTTTCCCCCCGCTCGTATTAAGTCTTGATACCAGGGGTACAAACTCCGGAGTTGTGTATACTACGCAGTGACCTCATCCTTCGCTTTCCACAACAATCCATTCTTCTACGAGAATGGCAACTATAATGGAATAGGATGCATAGAGCAGATGGTTTATTTCTCTCTGAATTGGGAGAGAGAGATTATATATACCTAATTTAGATGTGTAACTAAGCAGTCATTTGTCAAGAAGCAATAAATTCGTTGACTTCTGTCCCATGCCATAGTAACTGTTGATATCACTAATACAGAACCTAAGTCGGTTATTCCAGGTTCTGTCCAATTCCTACATTAGTTAGAGGGTTAGAGAACCGCTGGACTCGTTATCATGGTCTAATGAAACCTGGGGTTGGACCACTCCGCAGAGTTTGGAAAAGGGATGAGTGGGTCAGCAGTTCGCTGAATATCAACGATTCGAGCATTTGTTCTCATTGGGGTCGATGGCATCAGCATATGCACTGGAGAATAAATGGATTCAAGCTGATTAAGATCCAGTTTCGTGTATAGTGGCCGTTACATATTGCAATATGTGCATATTATGATACATAGCGCTGTCGTTAAATGCGTGATAGGGTATCGTCCACAAGTGCTGAGCAATCCAAGGAAACCACAGAAAGTGCCGCAAACGCCGAGTGTGCTACCTCCTGGGGCCCCATAATTACCAGATATCCCTATAAATGGTAGAGTGCTGAAACTTTGAGTAGTTTCAATTTAAAGTGATTATTGACGATTCTTCGCTCTGGACTCGATTTCTCCCACCAATGGGTACCCGACATTCACTGGCCCTATTCATCTTCTCCAAAAACATTGCAAAAGGGGTTGTTTCCCTCATTTTGCCTATTCGAGGCCGGAGCTTGTATTCTGTAAGCTTTCCTCGGCCGGTGTATTAGAAGGCAGCTCGATCTGGCCGCAGCTAACCATGAATTGTTCAGACAATCCCTTAACAAAGCCTGCCGTCCGCGGAACCGTCCTTTGGGCGAAGTCGAGGAAACGAATACGGCGTGCATCATGTTGCTGCTGCAAGTGCACCCTTCTCTGATCCTCTTTGGCTTTATTGCGCGATACTGCGGAATGGTATGGTCATGTCGTATATTCCGCGATTTTGCATCCCAGCTTCATCCACTAACCGGCTTCCAGTTGAAGCGAAACTCGTTGTTTGAGGGGGTAGGATGATCCTGACCGTCCTTGATAGATAATCAAAACACCGAGCTCAGTGAAGTGTGAGGTTGAAGAGGTGACATCGGCGAAGGCGGAGGGTGATAACGTGAGCGCGGGTTCAGTGTCGGCGAAGGGGAAGGTATAATAGGCGCACGGCGTATCTCTTCTATGGTTCCAGCTTCAGGGGTAGGGACTTCGGGTGTTGCGGGTTTTCCTAGGAGTTTCTTTCTACCGCATGGACTGAACTGATTCCGTCGTTCGCCGCGAGGACTAAATATTTTCCGAACTAGTGGCCGTAAAAAGGGTATTGAAGCGGAAATAATGCCTGCATGTTGTTCGACTTGGCCCCATATAAGAAAGTTGCCCGTCTGTTTCGCTTGCTCGAAGAAATCCCGGGCCCAGAGGGACATTATATACAACCGAATTGCGGAAGCGATAATAGCCACAATACCGATCGAGAAGATAGCGACCAGTTCCAGTCGCCGTTTTAGTGGCATGCTTCGGAGGTTGAGTAGAAAAGGCATCGGAAGGATCCAGATGATGAAGTCGGTAAGAAGATTGAAGCCTGCGCTGAAGAACCACATCACTGTCGGATTGTAACAGTGGAAGTCCTTTACACCCATTCCTCCATTGACAAAGACTCTGGCCGACCAAGCATCTGAAGGCGGGTTGCACATCATGATGCTTGCAACAATCATAGAAAAGCTAGCCAGGACTACGATGACCATGAGTCCACGAACCCATCGATGAAAAGCCTTGTTTGTGGAAGCGAAGTAATTGTAGAAGAGAAGGATAGAAAGCTTTATCAAGCATAGGCTGAGCAGGTAGATGATACGATAAATCCAGAAAGCTAGGAGGCCACCTTCAACATTCCTAATGAAATAGTCCAAACTCTATCTTTTAGTTCAGTATACATGATGATGCTGGTCCATTTCGAGAGATACTCACAAAAGCCTTCGGATAGTCCATATAATGAATCTGGTAGAGATTGACGACAGCGCATGTCCATGTCACAAGCTATTGAAAATTAAGCTAAATCATCGGCGCTTCTTCAATGTAACCTACCAGAGCGAAAAAAATAAACCAATCCGGAGAACTGAGCTTCCCCACTAGAAAATGACGAGCATAAAACCTTGGAAAAGTAAGTTGCTATAACGAAGCTGATCGTGAGCGTGAGAGCTACCTTAGAGCGATGACCACAGTAGAAAGACCACATAACGTAAAGGACACGACAATGGCGAGCGTTCCATGTATCGCCATCTTAGAAAGACTATGTCTTAAGGATTGGAGGGGCTGTGTGCGTGCTCATCGGAGGCAGGGCGCACAAAAGTGATTTTGAGGATCAATGGACGATGCTGAGGACAGCTGGAGTCTTGTTATGAGACGCATACGGGGTCCAGATGAAGGAATATAAGGCCTGTACTAGCTCGCGGCGGCGCTGACAGGGGAGAAGATCGTCAGCTGGCGTACATGGAAACGAGGTCAAGCTTGTGGCACTGGTGAACTGCCAAATATTTGCGACGTCCCGACTCCAAACTTTCTAAGCATTTTGGCTGAGTGTAAGATTCGTCAACACCAAGCAATTATCTTCTCCTCCATCTTTCCGGATCATGTCCCCCAGGAATACACTGTGGAGAGCAACTAAGCTGACTCCCGTGAGCACTTCCCCGCATTTTGACCCTGCTTCTTCTTTACGTGGAGTTTTCCCAGACTCGAAATGTCGGCAATGGTCCACTGGAGAGCGATGGCTAAACTCATCATGTCCCCCATAGATAGACCTTGCTGGACGCATGATGAATAGCAAATATGGGTTTCAGCCGTCGTACCGAGATCGCCATGGCTGGAAATCAACGTTTACCCCGCCAATCGATGTTCTCTTCCTGCACATAATGTTCTCACCTTCTGGAGATATCCATGCCATTATTATGCCAATGCTAACTCTTGATACGCCTCTTCACATGTCTGACAGTAACTCTGCTGCTTGTTTTATTCTCTCTTCGACGTTGCATGCTTCATCTGCTTTTATTTCGCTTTGGTCAGGGCCGTCTTTCTTCCAGGTTCGTCAAACACACGTCAAACAATGAACTGTGAACAGTTCTGGCGGCCTTGTTCCCCTGAGCTGGGCCGCGTGAGCGTTAGATTCCCCAACACGGTCCGCAATACGGTCGGTGGCTTGTTTATTGCAGCGGGATTCCCCCAACCCCAGACGGCCAAATTGCCGGACTGCGATGCAGAACGCGGCCGCTGCGGACAAGGGGTGTACCTGGGTACATTTCCGCAAATACGACTGACGAAAGCAGGATCAGCACAAACGATATGCCATTGACGAAGCCCATACCATCTCGGATTCTGTAAAGAAGGTTGCGGTAAAGTTAAAGACTGGGGAAATAAGCGAGATGGAAATGGAGTTGATGATGTGCCCGGTGGTGAAGGAACAGCCTTGGTATCCCCCCTTCTTGCGGTCCAGTATACCTCAACGGTACCTCACTGATCTAGTTATCCTTCAAACACTGAATATTACTATATCCATCGGCTGCGCCTTGTTAACGACTAACAGTTGACTTAAGTGTGCCTGCTGTGCCCAACTTCCACCTCCGCATATACCATAAATTCCAGCCATCTCACGATAAATACTAATCCGAAGGCAAGGGTTGAATTAGCATGCGCTTATTGCACGTAAGAATTGACAAAATGCTTCTCAGGGCTTCCTCCATCTCGGATCCAAACTCACATAAAAATGGTCTCCGATATCCAGTAGCTTTTTCTTTCATCCAGTTTCCCTCTTAAATCCTGGGCTCAACTTATCGAACACCAGAGTGAGATCCCCTTTCTAGTCTCGTACTCCTCTCATGAGAATCGCCGCTTGGAACGGTTTTGGAGCGTCCTTTTCAAGCAAAATTACAAACAATTGTACCCTTCTTGCCATCTCATCTGAGGGCTAGCTTCAATAAGTATCCTAGAAATCTCTGGTTTTCTTCGTCAACAGCCCACTAGCCTTGATGCAGAACGCATTGCGTACTCTTCCAGGGCGTTTCACCAATATCGTCTATGTTCGATATCAAAGTCTCTAGGCTTATTTCCGCAACTCCGCGGCCTGTACGGCCGTATCGAACTTATCAGCGCATTGCCTGGCATGATTGGCGTCGGCAAACGGGATATAAACTTTTCCGAGCGGTCTTCCTATCAATGTTGTAGACTTGTCAGACAACCCAGCAAAGCGTGAAAAGAACTCGCCGCTTCCACGTCGTGCGAAACTTTCAAATTTGATTTCATAACTTGGGGCTCTTAGCGCTCATTAGTGTTGGCGCTTCCTGGGTGTAATCGGTCAGTATATTAAATTTAATCAAAATATGAAGTAGATACTTCGTGGCTCTAAACTTTGCTTCGTTATACCGGCTGTATTCTCTACCATTTCTTCAACAAATTTGGAATATTTAAAGGCACGCGAGGCTCTTCAACGCCTAATCATCATTGGGCAGAATTTCTCCAATTCGTTTTGATGTCTAAAAGTGGTTGACAGTTGTACGGCTGAACGCTTCAATGGTTTGCATCGGACATCGGACGAGAGCCCTGGAGCGTATTGACCATCACGTAATCACGTGATATGGGAGCCTCAACAAACCATCAAACCTCAGGAGTCCATGGTAGCCATAGATCTCCTTGAAAATAATATAAACTTGCATATCCACGGGAAAAGCCTGTATATCTAAAATATAATTATGACTTTTACTCTCATTCACATGCGATGGTCCCATGAGTGCATAACCACGCGAGCCATGGATGACGCCCCGGCGACCTCCACATGCCTGGAAGCCCAGAGTGAGATCATGAACACTTCCCTATGAACCACATTCCATCCTTTACAACTTCACAGTCCTTTGTTGGGCACCACCTATCATGCTCCACCGTATGACGATATCTGTGAAAAGCCTCTCTTCGCCAAACGCCGCTAGCTCCGAATGTTATTAACACCGCGAACATATGCCCTCGCTCAAGTCGCCGACAAGGACCGCAAAGAGCCACGCTCCTCCTACTTCTTATTGACTTGTTCGCGAAAGGGACTTCTCCTCGAACAAAAGAGAGCCCGCAGAATGCTACTCATCCACCAGACTGGGAGCGTGAAAGTGGGCGAAGTCGTCCGGTAAGCAGACCATGAAGCCGCGATAGCAGTGGGACTGCAATTTGTGCTGACTTCAGATAGGTATACCCTCACGTATACGCCCTCTGAAGACCGCATATTACCCTCTCCCCCTCATCTCCATGTTAGAATAAGAAACACGTCCGCTATACCTCTCCGAGCTGCCTATCTCCACGGCCCCTATACCATATCCGTTGCTACCTATCCTTCGACGTTCAATCCAAACCAGAAACTAGAGACACCAAAAAGAGATGGAGTGCCGGAATTTGAGCCCAACCTCAAGGCTGGTGGGCTGTGGAATGCCCGGCTGACCATCCCTGCGGACATCAGAGAGGCCGGGCGGGAGCCATCTCAGCCGCATAGGAATAATAATAAAGCAAAGAGCGTGACATGGATAATTGAGGTCGCGTCGCAAATTATATTTTCCCAGTCCGCATCGGTGAACTACGAGTTACTGGTTGCCCGGGACGAGAAGTCGTTAGATCTAGGCTTTACGGCCATCACCGGAAACAATTATGGTTCCCCAGGGAAAGTCCAAGACCATCAACAGGGAAAGAAAGCACACACCTCAGCGCATCCGGCACAGCTGAAAGGCATATACTCCAAAGCTGTAAAAATGGTTGTGGAGGATACAACGGCGCTCTGGAACAAACCCGAGTTACCTGGATCGCACTCTAGACACCGGAAATCGAAGGATGGCCATCAGGATACCCATGGAGAACGAGAGGAGAATTCCAAGCAGAAGAAGATACATCTTGTTATCGTAACCCATGGTTTACACAGCAATTTGGGTGCAGATATGTTATACCTCAAAGAAAGCATAGACGCGACGGCTAGGCAGGCCCGAGAAAATAAAAGAAAACGGCGACAAGAAGAAAAGTTGAGGTCGAGCTCTAAATCGAGGGCTGGCGAGCATAGACAAGAGAATGCGGCCACTGCCCCTTTATCGGGTGGCCAAGAGACTATGTCTGACCAGGATGAGGACGAGGACGAGGAAGAGGTTGTAGTTCGAGGCTTTGACAGAAATGTGATACGCACAGAACGGGGTATTCAGCACCTGGGAAAGCGACTTGCAAGATACGTCCTAGACCTGACATACCCAGACCAGCCTTTCTTACCCAAAAAAAAATCAATGGGTCAAAAGATCTCCAACACGTTCTCTCCAACAAAGGACAGGCCAGACGGGGGCATACCTGCTCATGCAGGAAGTAGTGTCCATCACCACCCTCATGATCCAAGTGAGAAACGGGCCTATAAGTTCACTAGTATCAGCTTCATTGGCCATTCCCTCGGCGGGTTGGTGCAAACGTATGCAATCGCTTATATCCATAAGCATTCCCCGGAATTCTTCGCCAATATCAAACCCATCAATTTCATTGGCATGGCATCTCCATTTCTGGGACTGAGCAATGAAAATCCTATGTATGTCAAGTTCGCGCTCGATTTCGGACTTGTCGGTCGAACAGGACAAGATTTGGGTTTGACGTGGAGAGCTCCCACTCTTGCGAGAAGTGGCTGGACAGCAATGGTCAGCGGACTAGGAGCCCAATCTCAGAAAGATCAAACGCAGGATAATCCAGGCGCCAAACCACTTTTGCGTATTCTTCCCACTGGCCCAGCTCATCAGGTACTTCGCATGTTCCGAAACAGAACTGTATACTCAAACGTGGTCAATGACGGAATTGTACCTCTACGCACCAGTTGTTTGCTATTCTTAGATTGGAGAGGCCTTGGAAAAGTAGAGAAAGCTCGAAGAGAGAATGGGTTGATTGGGACTGTCGCTGGCTGGGGCTGGGGCCAATTGACGGGCCAAAATACTTCTCCTAATCCTTCGCGGGTTGCATTTTCAAATGACGAGAACGAAGGAGCTGATACACCAACGTACAATGGAGACGCTACCAAGGTCCCTCAGCCCGCAGCCGATGTGACCAATGAAGACAACGAATCCCGAGTCGCCGCAGAGCCTGCTGCTCACCAATTTCTGGATGGCCAGAAACATGCTCCTAATGGGCGAGTGATGACCGAAGAGCCCTCTCAGTCAACGAACACACTCTCAACACTGTGGAACTACATCCGGCCGTCCGGCAAACACACCAGTAAGGACAAGAAAATGTTCAAGAGAAGTCAGACTGTTCATGTTCAAAATACGAATATTGAGACTGCTGACGGCTCTATATCGGAAGCACTGTCTTCCGAAGGTACTGAACAACCAAGGAAAAGAGCCCCAGCAACACGAGGCGACTCCACAGAGGATCCTGCACACCTATTAGCTCCACCAAAAACCACCATCTTCGAATCAGCGGGTGACCTCCTCAGCCCACCGGTCCCTCCAACTTCATGGATCATTGATCCTTCTACCCGGGCGAGGACAATCTTCCACGACCGTATATATCATCCAGAAGACATTCCGCCGCCGCCTGCGAAACGTCCCGTTAAGTTCGGACGCTCTTTCTCAAGCGACAGTACTACCAGTTCGCAGGGGACTGAACAAACCGTTGATGAAGGCGGAACTGGCATGCGCGTTGAAGAGAAAATTGCGCGTGCTTATCATAAAGACCTCTCTTGGCGGAAAGTATTGGTTCGACTTGAGCCGGATGCGCATAACAACATTGTTGTAAGACGTATGTTTGCCAATGCCTACGGATGGCCTGTCGTCAAGCATCTATGTGATACTCACTTTGCGGACACTTACTCAGCAACAACACGGGACGAAAATGAACCTGGACATGACCGAGCAAAAACTATCGATAAACGAGTGACGACAGATGGGGAAGAAGTCAAAGGCCAAACCGATCTGCAGCCACCAATTGAGCGTACAGATAGCGAGATGCGGGAAGTCGCTGATGAGCTCGCACCTTTGAACAATCACGGGCCGCCTCATCGAGCGCCGACGGGAGATTCTAGCCACAGCTCGGTTTGGGACGACACATACTTCGAGGGTACGTCAGATGAAGATGACGATGAGCCAGATGACCGCAACGCTATCCAGAGGTTCCTTCAAATTCCACAGCCCAGGAGCAGGAGTCAGAACAAGCCAGCGTTGCCGCCAAGACCTGAAACACCCGAGCAATCAGGAACAAGCGAGGCAGAGATTGCAGATTTTCTTTCTGCCTCTCCTGCACCGTTAGAAGTTCACCGTGGACTAGGTGCTTCGGCGGCTTCACCCACTTCGCCCACTTCCAGTAGAAGACTCCCATCCAGCCCTTCCACACATGAACCGGATTCACTGGAAAGCATGGGCGCGGGGAGGTTTCGCAGAGAGGGGATTTCTAATACTCCGCAGACCCCGTTGGGGAACCCAAATAGAGTTGGGCTTGGGATGCCTCTAGGGCTGAACACTCCTACATCACCTCAGGAAGGTCGAGGTCGTAGTGGCAGTGGTGTTAGTGAGAGGATAGCTCGGTTGAGTTTTTCTAAAGACCGATCATAGAGGTTTAAGTGGATTTCTATATATCGTAGCATTTATAACATAATATTTGTGAGCGTTGTAACCTATCGCGCAAATACTCAGGTTACGGTTAAGGAGTAGAACGTCATTATCATTGCAATAAGGGCTACAAGACTTTTTTTTCTTCTACCTAATTAGATATCATAGGACTCTTTCCCGTTCTATACCCAGAATCTCGTTTCTTTCTTATTTCTACATCGTTGTAACGTGTAGCGTTCGTTCCCCTCTGAAGAGCGGTGAGTCTCTTCACCTTCACCTTCAACTTCACCTGTGGGAGATGTGAAGCCACTTCCTTCCTCTTCTGGCACTTCACCTCGATCTCTTCACCTACCACCCTATTCACTCTACTGTATAATTTTCAAAATAAACGGCGTCATTCTATACTTTCGCTTTCTCCTTCTTTCTCCACTATACAGCTTCTGCCACATCCGTACACCTTCCTCTCTTCTCAACGACAACGTCATTTGCATCCCACAAAAGGTACGACAGCCCATTTCATTTTTCCCTTTCTCATCCTTAGAGGCGACAATATGGTCCCCAGTAAAGAAACAATGGAGAGTATGAAGCGCTCAAAGCGAGGCTTCCTCGGGCGTTTCCTGCGTCGTGATACGCTGCAAAGCAGTCAAAGCACGAACAATTTACGCTCAATTGCTCCCTCTGCAGCGCCCACCACCAATATCTCTCAGCTTCGCGCAACAAGATCCAGCGTGGATCTTCGCGCTGGAATCATGTCTTTGGAACCCCTCTCCCGCCCTCTGCTGGCTTCACCACCTCCTTCACAGTGGCGTCTGGGCTCTGGCTCCCTTCCCAAGTCCCCATCCACTCCCGATTTCCACCGCGCTGGTGTAACTTCTCACGTCCGTCACGATTCTAACGCGCCTGTTTTTACAGATTTGTCGGCACCACCAGTGCCTCCTCTGCCAGATCCAACTTCGTTGTCGACCCTCGTCACCAACATGGCGCGTCAAACCAGTTTCCAGAACCTCGTGCCTACCTCCCCGCTTCCAGTGGACGGCACGCCTGAAAAGGCGGCTAAGCTGCTGGGTGTCGAGACCGGTGAGGGTTATACCTCGAGCGCTACTCCAACCCAGAAGCGCATGTCTAGGAACGCGAAGAGGCGCCAGAATAAAAAGAGCCTTAAGCAAGCTGCAACCGACAAAGCTCGCAGCATGATGGGAATGGACAAAGCCAAGGAAGGCACAGCTGTTAGCGAATGGGATACTGAGTCCGAATTTGTCAATGACGATGAAGAGGATGAGACTGTAGGCTTTCTCGCTGTCCCGCCATCCATCCCGACTAACAAGCGTTCGCCTCGAAAGGCCTACTATAAAGCTCGCGCTGCCAATCGCATGACTTCAGTTGCCGAGCACACCGTTGATAACCATGAGCTCCTTCACGTCACTCATCCAGATGGCACCACTGCTGAGTACGATATGGACGAAGGCGAGCATGCGCGCAAATCCGGCCCTCCAACCCCCGGCGCGGAGACGCTCGAGAACCACGATCAGAAAGCCACCGCCAGTTCAGACGAGTTTGACGTCCCCTTCGAATACGGTACAGTTCCCTTCCAGTTCAGTACTACTACGCCTATTCGCACCACTCACCAATCCGGCAACGAAGGCCCCAGCAAGCATACTCCAAAGATCGAGACTTCTAAGCCAAAGACCGCAAAGTTTGCAAAGCCGGAAAAGCCAAAGATCGCGGTTCCAAAGAAAGTGAGCTTGACTCCGGCTGGATACGATCTCGTCGCCGAGACGATGCGACGCCTCGAGTTACAGAAGATAGTTGCGGATCACAATAGCAAAAAGCGCGCAGAGATGGATGCCGCAGTGGCCCAGATGAAGGAGAAACACGGCATCTATAAGAAAGAGTTCGAGGAATTGAAGAAGAGCTTCGAGCACGGCACTGCTAACAAATACACCGGCAAGGGCAAAAGCAATGCAGCTGTGCAAGACGAAGACATCGTCATCGGCAACGACATGGTCGGACATATCCACATCGGCGGCAAGTGCAACTGCGGGCACAAACACGCTTTCAAGAGCCAGAGCGCTGTCAATCCCGATAGCTCTGTGACCTGGGATCCCACTATCGATAAGGACAACGTCAGGACCTATGGCAATTCCCAGACTGCTAGGGGTCAGGCTGTTCGCCAGTTTAAGTGGAGCGATGTCAAGATCGTCGATATCCCCGCTCGTAAGAAACGTCCTGAGCAGGCTGTCGCCTCTTCGCGCAAGACAGTAGCTACCGACAATGCTACCACGGGTCCTTCTAACACGACTGATGTTTCTGCTGTGGCCATTGTTCCCTTTCGTGAGCAACGCCGCATCCGCCAGAGCAGCATCACCGCGACCAACGGAATGGAAACGCCTGCTTCCTCGAACCCACATGTCGATAGAGCTTCAAGTAATGTGAACCCGTATGCAGGAGCACGCAAGTCGAGGGAGCGCGTTGCAGAATCGCTTGGACACGGCAAGGCCGTTCTCGATGACAAAGATTCACTGTTCTATTACCCAGTCCCAAAGCATCTCACCGAGTATGCTATGGAAGCCCCCCTTGATCCATCAACCATCGGTCTGTCCACCCCCTCCAAGACCGACAAGGCCGACAAAACCAAGCACCACTGCATCAATCACGGCCACATATACCGCCCAGTCTCACTCGCAACGCTTCCTGATCACGCATCCATCAACGCCATCCCCGCTGCTCTCACGTCTCCATCCGGCAGGAAAGAAAACGTCCCTGTTGGTCTTAAGTGCGCCATCTGTGGCTGTACGGTCGTGCACGGTGTTGTCTGGCAGTGCGATATTCCGGCCTGTAAGCAAGAGGTTTGTGCAGGCTGTAGGGGAAAAGAGGAGAAGGTGAGGGCTGAGCGGGCCGTCGAGTCATGGATCTAATTCTAGGTCTGATTTGAGGATGATTTGGAGGTGACGGTGAATATAAATCCTCCTATGTTGGGTTGGGTTTTTCATGATTTCGGACAAGATTAGGAGTAAGGAGTGCGATACCATAATGATTCTCTAGGATTGGAAATCGGATGCAATTATGACTTTTCATATGACGCCTAGGTAGTAGTATAGGATCCCACTTGATCTCATAGGAAATGAGATATCGCTGAATGCAATTTCTATTTTGTGCTTGGGAGTGTGATGTGTAGTAGTGCTACTAGATGATGAATTAATTTGTTCTCGCATGGTGGCCTAACCAACTGCACTTACATATATCTATGTGAGCCGAAGAAGATGTAAAATATACTGATATACTGATTCCACGTTACCGTACATCCTCTTTGCTGTATATTAAGATCTAAGGGACGGATATAGCATGACTATGGTGAATGCATGTCAATGGAATACCAAGTGCGGAGAGAGTTACTATCTAGTGGCTACTTCACCGTGAATAAGCAACTTCAGATTATTCGGACGAGACGTTCCGGTAATATTTCACTATAAATAGAAGCCTGTAGCCTTTCGAAAGCAACTGGTAAGAGCAATAAGGGGAGGGGAGGGAGTTATACTTCCGTGAATGGCTGCTCGTCACCCAGTAGGGAGAGAAGGCACGGCAATTCCTCTGACGCTTCATTCCACGCTGGGCCTGCATTGTCTCTGGATGAAGCGGTCGCTGAGGTAGGACCATGCTGAGGTCATGTCTTCCTCTCTCCAACACTTCCAAACCTCCCCCCTTCACCTGATATCTCTGGATGGTGCTCGTAGAAGCCCGCATCACTCATTCCTTTCGCCTCAACGCCCCCTAGGCACCGTCTCCCTTACCCTCCTTCGCGCCGCACGCCCTAGCGCGTCGTACCAATGCACTCCACCGTCCCTGTCCTCGAGATATGCCTTAGCAGGTGTTGCAGCAATTCGTAAACACCCCAAGTCTCTAACTGTGGCTATATCCGTGCTCAAGGTCAGCAAAAGCGCAAATTTAAGTATCACCTGGCTCTTCATGACCGTGAATCGCCTTCACTATAGGTTAGGCATAGGAGAAGAAGCGTTAGGAACCAGCGCTCTTATATAGTTAAGAGGAAGAGTTGTCTCATGAATTATAAATTTCTACGTCCCCTGGTGCTCCCCAGTCGATTAATCATGCAAGCATACCGTATATAGTACACTTTTAATCATGCTATTTCATCATCATCATCATCATCATCATCATCACCGCAGTCCTTCCACACTATTCGGTAACCAAACTTTTCTTCGTTCTTTCTCCCTGCAGACCCAATTCTGCCTCTTTTTGTACGTCTACTGAGCTGCCGTCTGGAGGCGGGGATACAACGTTCATCTGCAAACTGACTCTAAAGTATGGAATCCGTGTCTTACCCTCTTATGTTCGGTTTGATGCCTTCCCCCTGTGGCAACGGAGAATATATACCCCTTATCTTCCCAGTTTCTAAATCGATCCTCTTTCAAACAGGTAGAAATGCTAAGTCGATTGATCCATTCCCTTCATGACCACCCTTGGAACGGACCCAGTACGAGAGGATCACCCCACCGTACTATCCACATTCATTCCCGTGCAAGGATTTGCCTAGTCCTTGAAACCCCTCAGCGCTGTTTAATGCTGCATTACATAACGGGGAGTACACTTTTTTTTTCTTCATGTATTTGCGAGAAATGACATCCAAAGACCAAAAATGCGAGTTCCTGCTTCAAGATTTCAAATTCCTCGCAAAAGAGCGGAACAGGAAAGTGCTAGTAATAGGTTGCGGGAGAGTTAGGGGATGGGTATCCGCTTGTGGACATCCACCGAGGGATTCATAGCTGGATATTCATCTGAGTGGAATTGGGAATAGGTACAACCGTACGCAATATCAGCCAATTGGGCGAGCACCAGTCGGAAGGGAGAGTAGAAGTGGGGTATACATAGTAACAATCTAGAAGGAAAAAAAGGAAAGTTCTTGCATCTAACATTGTTGACTAGCGTTTCCCCTTCTGCGCTTCTTCAGATAACTCTCAGTTCACATCCATCGACCTGACCCGGGGATATCTTTTTCTCATTTTAATAAAATGTCCTTTATCCGGAGAGGAATGCGAAACCTCGTCTGAATAGCAACAGCACATGTAGAATACGCTTCTGTAGAAGTGATTCTCAAATGGTCTACCCTCAATCCATTACAGATGCTGAATACCGATGGCAGAAGCGATGTTCGTGATACCACTCATGGGTTTTATGTACAGCACCACACCGCCTGTCGACATGTGCAGCCGGTGTCGGACCATTAGGTCTTTCATACTGGAGTATGTGCAAAAAGCTAACCAAAAGCCCTGAGTGGTTTCGCGGCAGCTCCAGCAATATAAGACTTCTTTTTATGTCTCTAAGGCGAAGGGGTACGGTTTTATGCCGAGTCGCCAGGTCATGACATGGAGACGAGGATGAGAGGACAACTGCTCTTGAGCAACTTCGGCATTTTCAATGAACCGTTCAGCTGGGCTCGTTGGATTTGGTTTAGAATATGAGACCGAGGAGGGGAAATGGAGGGACTTGAGGTGCTATGCTCGAACTATATACCTACGCAGGTATTGAGTATGCTGTGATATATCGTGAATAGACTGAAATGCCGCTGTAGACTGGCTTAATGGTGGAGTTCCGTCGTTAATGACCAATTAACGTAACGATGATGATTATCGTCTCATTTCTAGTCGGTCATATCTCCTTATTTTTTACTAAGCAGCGTCAGCCTTCCACTGCACAGCATCTGTACGATATCTCGGTGTCGCTGGATGCCGAAGGCTGCTTATTGTATAGGCGAAAGTCTCACATAAAGGCCATTCCATGTCACGGCATTCGCAAAATTAGATTGGCAAATAGAAGAGAATCTGGAAACTTCTCAGACACTTCACGGTGGATGCTTACTGTACTCGCCCATTCATCATGATCAGCGCGAATAGGCAGTGCTACAAGACATGATCATTATGATAATCATCGGGAGAATCGTGATGCGCGGCGTTAACTGGCAAAAAATAGGGCACACCCGTAGATTGATGGTCCACACTTCGAGGTATAATTCCGGCGCAGGGTTTTGCAGAGCCCGTTGGTCAGGCCCCAGTTGGGAAGTGTTTGGCCCACTCAGTGAAACATATATCGTGGAGGTAGACGGAATCTGAACCGGGCTGAGGCGCAGTTCTGGCACTCTAAACGTCCACTGTTTGACATAGGCTGTAGAAGCCTTCAAAAGCCACTGAGCAAAATAACTAAGGATCTGAGATATTCCTCTTCCAGAGTGATTGCAGACTAACTCTAGTCACTGGCGCTTCTCGTGCGTCCTAAGCCCAACGCCGGATTCCGAAGATTTGCACAGCGATGATGAATGCGGCGCGGATCTGGTCGAAGTAGTCGTTGATTGAGCGTCAGAGTGATAAGAAGAAGCAAGGTAATGATTCGAGCTGTCGTTGATTAAAGATCTGAGGTCAGCTCAGATATGGGATAAATGAACCCAGAGTTCCTTGCATCTTCATCAGCACCCGCCCAGCAATCATCATCGCCATGATCGTGTTCATCCGCTCTCCGCATTTACGCAGCTCGTTCGGCTTAGACATTGATCAGCAGCCAGTAGGTAGGCTGTTGCCGGTGGTCGATAGTCAGCACTCTACTTGAGTACACAACAGGAGTACGTATGCAGTACGTGCCGCACAGCTGAGCACACCAGCCCCAAAAGACCCTTCTCCATCCTAATTCTCCGTGTGGTTGGGTGTTCGTGTTGATTTGTGGTTGGTTGGTTGGACGCCTAAACTGTTTCTCCTCCAGCCACTTAACTCAAAGTGATCATCACGGGATTTAATTATGGCAGTGTTCAAGCTGTTGTACGGAGCGCCTGTATTGCCGGTTCCGCGCCTGTCGAAACCCCTTGGATGCATGCTTTTGCATTCAAAGCATGAACGACCAGAATAGTGGAAGTTCCGGAACGTGATCTTTCCATACCAACAAACTTGTGCACATCCCTCCCACTCGACGGGAACTTGCCATCCCTCACATGCTCTCCCCATATAGGGATAAGGAAGGGGATGCTAAGTGGGTGGAGTGATGGCTATAAAATTCCATGCCGATATGTTGCAGCCAATCAGACCCATTATACGAAAGGAGCATTCTGAGTGCCATATTTGGATGGTTCGTAGCGGTTAACGGGTTTGGTGCGACTGGCCATGCTTCACAAGCACGACAGGAATACTTTGACTAAGAAGCAAGGCGTGCAAGGGTAAATAAACCCTTCAGTAACTGCAACGTTATACTTAGCGGATCTCAGTAAAAGCGTCCACGATATCATAGTGTAAATCTTGCTCTTAAGAGGCTGGATTCGCGCTTCTAGAATGAGGGTCCAATGACGATCATTACGGTAGAACGTTACGCTCTTAAGCGTTCCCTCTTGCCGCTTACATCAGCCAAGTCGTAAGAAAGATGGGTCACGGAATGAAAGACGAACTGTATTCCAGTATTTGATTGGAATGTGCCTTTCATCATTGTATTGTAAAGATGGTGGGGCAGGAGAAAGAGTCACTATTGATACGAACCATTCGTTATGATGAAGACCAGTTGAGGATCAATTTATACGAGGCACGCCGCTTAGCCTAGAATAGGCTGTGATCCATTCTCAGAGAGCGGTGAGTGTGACATCTGTGCAAGGAACTCAGCAAGCTGAGCACTGATGACATGAATGTTGAGAACTTGAAACGCGGTTCGCGAGTGGAGCGAACTGAACGCAAGGGATATCACTCAATCTAAATTTGAGTTCAGTAGCTGTTGAGTCCACTATTGATGCCTGAGAGTGGAGGAAGTTTGCGTCAAGTTCATGAAGTTTATGGTCTGACTTCATTGAAGGCTGCAAGATGCTGTGAGAGTTCATGTCTGTTAACGCAAGAAATCGAAGCCTTTTCGGAGTGTGAACTGTCGGTTGTCCTGGATGCCCGTGTTGTAATGTCGGTTCGCGATAGTAGTTATTGACAACTGCATGAATCGCGGCCTCCAACCCGTAGCCATGCTCTGGGATATTTCTTTTTATTTCCTATGCTAGATAAGGGGAGTGGGCAATATACCGGTACTGCAACTACGCACCAGTGATAGCAACTTCCAGCGGTAGAGTGCGGTTATCGATTTCATCGGGCTTGCAATCAACAAACATCTTCTCATTGTTCACAGACTCCCGTTGCCTGCGTATTTGAGTTTAGTCTTCAACGGGGTTCGGAGCCTTAGCTGGTCCGCTTAGCTGCACGGATGACGCCAGGAAGCAAGCACCGACCAAAGATGCAGGAAAAAGGTGATGAAGATGCAGGTTCCTTTCACTCTGGATCTGATCTGATAATCAGCAGACGCCACACCTCGGCCCAAGCGGCAGCATTTAACGACGAAGGCTTGCGCCAGCCTTGGAGAACAGTTCGTTAAACCATGCTAACGGCAAAAGATATGTAGGAAAACTGAAAAAAGTAAGCGGATAAATGAAAAAAGGTGATGCCTTTCTTGCCTCTATTAGGTCAGTATCGGAACAGTTCTCATTGTCATCATCTCAGACCCTGCTCGCCTATTCACGCCTGCGCGGTGTGAATGTCTCCTGAGACCCACCTTTTCTCTTCGAACTTTCACGATTGCGCAACGGCCACGTTGTGCATAGCTGGGAAAAAAAGCATTCGGCAGTTCGTTAAAAAACGGCCAGTCAAGGGGTCACAATTCTGGCTCGTTCTTGGTCACAATTCTGGCTTGTTCTTAGTCACAATTCGGGCCCAGTTTTGATCATAAGGCCACTCTGCAAAGTCGAATGGTTTCATAGAAACATGCATGCGACAGGTCGATGAATTCATGTCTGATATTCCAATAGCGTGAATCAGATATACTGATTGTCAGTGATAGGAGTGAGAAGACAGGAATAATCTCCGACGCTATTTGCCAGCGAAGAAGATTCGAAAAATTTCTTCTAGCGAGCCTTATCACTGGCGGGAATTCAATTAAAGACGATGTGGAAAGATTACTCACAGCGACGCCGCGTCACAAGGGGTTAGTCATCCAATATCTTTCTGGCGCCTGTAGCGAGATTGCCAATATATTGGCGGTGGCCAATCAGCCTATAGACTGGAAACAGGGCAAACTACTGTAAGTGTGAGAGGGTTTTTGGCACTCGCTACAAGACGCAAACCCCAGCGATATGGATATTGAAGTCGAACAAGCACCATAGAGCGCGAACACCCATGTGTTGTCGCCAACGGTCGTTTGCAACCAGGCGCCTCTTCTTCCATGGGTCAGGCGGCAGCCGGCGAGCGGCAAGCAGACTCATCGGCATGAAAATAGATAATATAATCATCAGAGACAAAGAAAGGTGGAAAGCCAGGATCCGAAAATGGTGACTCTACCAACACGAAATTGCAAACGTGACCGCTGTACGCGTTGTGTGTTCGAAGACGAGGCAGATGCCAAGCAACAGCTTCCACCATCTGGGTATGTCATCAGCAAAGGAACTCTGAAAGGGTCCTTTATTGCCATGACTGCGTCGAGCTGATTTCGTCATGTCCTCGGAAGCCTGCGAAAACCATCAAACCCGGGGCGGTGCGCTTGACGAGGAGTTGTCAGCCTTTTCGCTGTTTGGTGGTGTTGCAGCCATCCACCAGAGAAGGCCAGACTCAACACCATCATGATCGGCCGCGCATGTCTTTTCAAACTTTTTTTCGTCGAACGAAGAAGAGGTGGGTATGATGGGAGGCTGTGCAAAGAACGCTAGCCGCCCACCCCGTCTAACCCAGTCTTTTTTTTTTCTCAGCCCTCTCTGCAAAGAAAGTTGGGGGAGGCGCGGTCCTGTCTTTGCGGCCTGTTCCCACTCACGGCAAAACAGTTGCAACTTTTTGCAACACAACTTGCACACCACACGAGCGAACAGCGAAAGCTTCCCTTTCTCGTTCGCCGGTGACAATAAATGCCGGTCAGGGGCGCCACAGAAGAGAGGGCTGGGCTTAGGCGGCCAGTCAGAGCCGCGCGAGACGTTTCGGTGCAACACCCTAAACTTTGGACTGTGGAGATGTGATCGACTGCACCAAGCCGTATGCGTTGCAAGTTGCGATATTTTTTGCCTCCCAGCAATCTGTGCGTGCAAACTGTGTCTTTTGAGACTCACCAAAAAGTTGCTTTCTGAGAATGCTGCTGAGCTGAGAAACGCTGATCAAGCACCCGGACTGCGGACTGTGAGTGGAAATGGAGAAACACTTTTAGCAATTAGTCGCTCGGGACTTGTCCCTGGACAGGCATGCTTCTAGGAATAGAGCGGGCATAGCATATGTTTTCTGGTGCTCCGAATAGGTCTTTCTGGCGGCTCGAGGTCTGCTGCACTGCGAGCATCGAGCCCTCGTCGTCCCGCTCGGGACTGGCAGAGCTGGTGAGAGTATCGTGTGTCACCGGTCTGAGTGAGGAAGCATGCGGCCGCCACGACGACCAAGCGCCCCCTTAAGCAAGCTGCTGACGGACACGCACAGTGATTTGCTGGCTGGGAAAAGTCCGTGGAGTCCTCGTCGGCGGGTCTCACGGTCTGGGTGCTCTGGTCTCCCGGCAAGCGGCGGAGAAGGGTGGGCTTGGGGCGGGAGGCCTGTGTTAGGGCCATGAACTTTTGGATCAAGGCCACAAGCAAAAAAATTGAGGAAGAAGACAGGGCGGGAGTCCGCTTGGTCGGGATCTTCTGAGTAAATTGGTGACTGGTTGGCCGATACCATCGAAAGTGGAACAAGGGGGCGTTCCGCTCATGTTTCCATCAGTGGGGCCTAACTGGGGGCTTGCGCTTTGTGCCAAAAGAGCGCCGACGCCCGAAAGGTTACGAACCTGTCACGCCTCACAACCCCTTGTTCACACTTCCAAGCCCCCCTTGCACACACACTTCCATCTCCCAACAGCGTGAGAGCGGATCTCGCAACCTCGCAACAGCAGGGTGGCAGCGAAGAAAATCCTCCCGTCCCATGAGCCACCTGTATGCACTCCCGTCTTCGTCATAGCGTCGACTCCTAGCCTGATCCTGCCCTATTATTATTTGTACTGGGCTGGGGGCTGGTCGACTCATTGGCTCCTTGAGCCTGCACCTCACTGCCTTTATCACTACTATCCCGCCCAGCCTCTGTGCTCATAGTGCTCGCTCATAGTGCTCGCTCATAGTGCTCATACATCATCTACGCAACCGCAGTTCACCTCAATCTCAACCTCATACTTAGCACCCAATCTCTACTACCTATCTTCTCCAATCTTGTCAATCCTCAACCATATCTTCCTACTTCAATCCCTTTTCTCCCACATTCCTTCTACAATTTGGCACCCTCTTCGTTCTCTATTAGACTGCACCTTCCTCTCAGCCTTGCGTAACTGCCTTCTATACTCAATCACCCCACTTCAAAAGTTCACCTGATAGATATCTCTGGAATTGGTCCCATGTCATCCTAGGTCTTTGTTCTTCTTATTAGGTTCCCTCGTCTCCTTCAAAAGGACTCCCAAAGGATTCATTCCATTTGGACTTTCGACCCGACCCATTCAGGCCCATATTCCATCTTCCGGAGTTTACCCGTTGTTTACTATTGTCCTGGAGGCCTTCGCTGGACCTTTAAGGACGATTCTTCTCTTCCCTGATCCCACTATGTTGCCGACACCTCCAGCATCACCAACAATCAATGGATTCTGTGCACCAGAAGAACGACTAGGCCAACTCCTTGCCGGGAGACTGCAATTGACCGGAATTCTCGGAATTGGAGCCTATGGAGTAGTTTATACTGCACGTGACATCCACACTGATGTTTCCTATGCCGTCAAAGCCTTGAACAAGGTGGGCTTGGAGCCCAGGCAGCAGAAGTTTCAGCAGCGGGAAATTCAACTTCATCACCAGGCCAGTGCTCATCCCAATGTCGTTTCCTTGGTCAAGATCATGGATTCTCCAGACTGCACCTTTGTTATCATGGAGTATTGCCCAGAAGGTGATCTCTTCTCCAACATTACTGAACAAGGAAAGTACCTTGGAAATGATGCTCTTGCCAAACGAGCTTTCCTCCAAATCCTGGATGCCGTGGAGTACTGCCATTCCATTGGAATTTACCACAGAGACCTCAAGCCGGAAAATGTTTTGGTAACAGACCAGGGAATGACCTGCAAACTGGCCGATTTCGGTCTGGCTACGACTGACCACGTCACCTCTGATTTCGGATGTGGATCAACTTTTTACATGTCACCAGGTAATTCTCCACTTGTCTCCAAAAAAAATAAAAAAATTGAGTCGATTTCTTTTTCATATGAATCAGAAACTAACTGGATCTCAGAATGTCAAACTCCAGCACCAAAGCCGTATGCATGCTATGCATCGGCTCCAAATGATGTCTGGAGCCTAGGAGTCATTCTAGTGAACCTAACATGCGGCCGCAACCCATGGAAACGAGCATCCTTTGACGATTCTACTTTCCGGGCCTACATGAAGGATCCCAAGTTTCTCCAGTCCATTCTTCCCTTGTCCCCAGAGCTGGATTCCATCTTGAGGCGGGTGTTTGAATACAACCCTGCCAAGAGAATTACCATTCCTGAACTCCGGGAACTGATCTTGAGATGCCCAAGGTTCACGGCAAGCAAGTCTGCAGCTCCCACACCGCTACCTTCGCCTCCCTTCAGGCCCATGGAGTATCCCCGGGATGTCGCTTTCAACGGATGCTACCAGCCAAATGTTCTCCCCAACGTCGCCCCACTTCCTTCTCCCCTCTACTCTTCTCCTATCTACCCTCAGCACACAACGTCCTCCGGAAGCTCGAACTCGGACAATGATTCCGTGTTCTCTTCCAGCTCATCAGTCTCTTCTACCTCATCTACTTCTTCTTATACTCCTGTTTCTCGTCACCCAAGGACCAACCCATCCGGTGTTCAATCAACATACGTTTCTCCCCCGGTTACCAGTGGATGGTTCAACCCGTTCGTCCAGGCCGCTAATCTGGTCAAACATGTGTCATTCCAGCCATCTATGATAGCTGGTCCGCTTCATGTTTACTAAACTAACCCTCTTGCCAAGGACCTCCCCTTATTGATACGCTTTCCCTACCATGTGTTGATATTTTTCCCCTATTCCAAAAGCTACGAAGAGATGAAAGAAATATTTGTATGGTGTTTACCGGTGTTGTTCCAAATTAGACTCGGACTTCCAAAATTCCCAGGCCCCTGGATCCCAAGGACTATAATTCCATTCAAACCAAATTTGCCATGGGCCCTTAGAAAAATCTCTGGCCATGATGGTGTTTTACTACGATTTATTTGTTGGGGCGGCCAGCAGTTTCCTAGATTTGGGAGGTTGTTTTTTTTTTTTTTTTTTTTTTTTAGTTGCACGAAAGCATATCCATTGGAACACTGGGGCTACGAAGGAGTGTCTGGGATATTGTTGCATTTACACGGGAGTTTATTCTTTTTAATACTTGGCCTTGGAAGCATCTTCACCAGTTGCCTGGAGAGGACCCATTGCCTAGCCACGATCGTTGTTTTCTTTATTGTTCAAAAGATACCAGAGCAGGTTGTTGCGAAGACACCTTTTGGCTCACGCTATATGTACGGTACATAACCGGAGCGAAGGAAGAGATGATGATATACGTTGGTAACTTGCGGAAAAGCAGAACCCTACTAGAAGAATATACGTTTCGAGAGAGCGATGCAGACAGCTATGCATCGCAAAAGACCACTACGAAATCTCTTCTTCTTTGTGATTTCCGCGTGATATCGGATACCATGAGACAACTTTAGAATCTTTCTTTCTCCGCTCTGCATCCTAACCCATGAATTCTCAATATTGCTGACTACCCGCCGCCCTGCCACCGGTATCTTCAGGTCTGGGAACTCCCCTCATCATACCAATAGAGGATATATTGTCATCCATTCAACAAAAGTCCTTCCGTTTCCATTTCCATCTTTCAACTTCCATTGCCAACCTCCAACCACTTTCCGACCCCCCGGTCCTAGTCTCCCCCACCATCTTACCTGCATGTTTACCTGCTGACAAGCTCGAGTCCCGCCTCTCTCTCCCCAGCCCGCTCAGCGTCGTGCGACAACACGCAACGCAACCCACTCAAAACGGCTCGCCTTGGCTGGTCTTCCTTTTACACCTGGGGAGTGAGGCAACCAAGGCAACCAATCAGACTAACATCCCTCCAACCTCCATGACGCATCTGTATGCAGCTATTTAAACGGGGCTAGGGATTGTGGAAAGTTTAACGACCACGCCGCACACACAACTCTCTCTCACTCGACACAGCACACCCATATGCTATCCCACCCCGTAGTGGGCTGCATGCAGGGCTTCGTTCATTTGCAATGGTGGTATGCAAAAGCACGTAAAGAGACGGATATTGCAGGGCGAGATGTGGGGGGTTATTGGTGGATTTGGCGAGCCAATAATCTCGACTCGCAGGGCTTACAGAGAAGAGACTCGATGGAGGACTGCATTGACGGTTGCTGCAGTGAGCGATGCAAGCTCGCATCTGGCCCCTGTTAGCTCAACTGCACCTCCCATCAGATAAATTGGATTTGAATGGGGTTGTTGAGATCGCTATGCTGGTGATGATGCCCGTTTCCGTTGCTCACGTTGGAGTCCGCTGAGAACAAAGGCTCGCATTCGTATTGTAGCACAGTACTCCGTAGATGTCAGCCCATCTCACCGGGCTTATCGTTTAGATACGGATCTCACGATATCGAAGAATGGGGTGCGAAATGCGTCAGGCGATGGAT
Source organism: Delitschia confertaspora ATCC 74209 (assembly GCA_010093945.1). Classification (NCBI taxonomy): domain Eukaryota; kingdom Fungi; phylum Ascomycota; class Dothideomycetes; order Pleosporales; family Delitschiaceae; genus Delitschia; species Delitschia confertaspora. The sequence continues at coordinate 5,448 of ML994134.1, read as the reverse complement.
GCTCGCTACAGAGCAGGCCGCACTTTGACTTCTGCCTTCTCAGCTCACCTTCGCTTAGATGATCGCAAAAGCAAAAGTATAGTGGTTGGATCTCGCGATATCGAAATTTTCTGCTTACTGCACGCAAGTGGAGATACCTCTATTATTCCTGAAGGACTGACTGGACTGACTGGACTGACTGGACTGACTGGGACTGACTGTTCAGTCCAGTACCACACGCAGGAGGACTTGCAAAGGACTGCCTATCATGGATTAACCCTCAATCAAATTCAGACCGGAATCTCAGCCTTCCTATGTGTTCTGCAGGACTCAAACAGACCAGTCAGGCAGGACTCAGCTCCCCGGTGAAACTGCTCTCTCGGTCTACGAATAGGATAAAGCACGGTTAGAGACGAAATCCAATATACAGCAGGCTCCAGGAACCGGGTATGGAAGATATACGAAGCGTCGGACGATGCTGCGGTTTATAATGGAATGGATAGACAGATTGAAATGCAATTAATAAATCGAGATTCAAGACACTTGCCTAGCAATGTGATCATTGTGATGAGATGACAATAGAGGGGCAGAAGGGGGTGGATGTTCTACCCATAAGGGCAGGTGGGGTGAGCGTTGCCTGGTGAGTATCGCCACTCTACCGGTCAGATTTTCTACATGAACAAGTCTCGGATGAACATCACACTTTTTGCTTTTTTTCGTTTCAAATTTTTGAAGTCATTCTGAACCGATGAATTTTGCTTCCTTCTCGAGATCAGCAAGTATTGTATCATATGACCCTCAGTGATAAGCATCGATGCGATGGTCCTCCGACGCGCCATGTCCTTCCTAGAGGACTCGTTACCAGAGCTGGAGCCTAACATCCGAACTTTGGCTTCAATCTACTGCGCAAAATTATCTAGTCCTCAAAGCTACCAAAGTATAGACTCGTACCACTGCAGTACCAGAGTTGTTTAGGAAGCGCCACGCGAGGTCCTCTAACTCTCTCGTTCTCTCGTTCTCTTTTTTTCTTCCGCTTCCGCTGTTCGGAAACAACAAAACTTTATTTCCATCACTGCAAGCTCCCAGTATCAATATGCGGCATTCCGTCTGTTTCGGCAAGCTCCCATCTTCATTGCCTATACCGTGTATTATCCCGATCCTGTCCCCGCGGGTAGATGCTGAGACGGGGGAGGATTACACGAGCTCACCATGTGTCGATTCTGCATCAACTATTTCCTCCGAGCTGTCGACGTACAGTAGTCACTTTCACACAGCATGGACCTATAGACTGCTCTTATTCGTCCCGTTGTTGACGTCTCGCGGCGGGAAAGATGTCGCTTCGGGAAGGGATCGGGTTCGGTTCTATGTGTGTGATGTGCATGTTAGACACAGGACGGGAAGAGTTGTCTCGCGCACGTCTGGCTGTCTATTACAAACTCCAGTGTTTTCCTCAGGAGGTTTGAGTGGCGATATTCTCATGTTACACTATAGTAGATGGTCTCTCAATTTGTCTCTCAATTCGTCTCCACGTCAGAGGGTTTCAGAGCCACCTTTTCTTCTATTCAGCCCTACGTGATATTTCGCCGCGATAACCGACACACTATCGGATGATACTTGCTTCAATCTGAGGCATAGAACCCTTCACCATCTTCATCGCCAAGTCTGTTTTTTATGCCGGTTGATTCAACTTGCGTTTGAGGATTGTCTAGCTTGAAGAACCGCTCCGGCCGTTCATCTGGGGTTCTCTTATTTTCGTCTGGGCATATTTCATATGAACGAAGGAATATAGTTGATCAACTCACCGCCGACACTAGCAACTAAAAACACTTCATGTTTCGCCAGTTGGACACGAAATCAGCCAACTGGCAGTTGGAGCCTCATGCCACCTTACACAGGGAATTTAGACCCCACTTTTTGGGCTCCAACGATATCCTTTCGGGATACGACTGTTGTGTTAGAGACCAATTCTGAGATCCGAAGTTTAACTTCGTTACCATACTTTATACCCCATCCAGCGTCCTCACCAAACTAGTCTAGACAGCTAGGACAGCGCTCCCGAAGACGAAAAAGCATACCCAGGTTCAGCCCCAGAAATCTCTTGGGAAAAAGGCTCTCCACACGCCTCTTCCGCTTCGGAACCATTGAAACTTCGACTGTTGGTACTACCTTTGAGTATCCACTTTGAACAGAAAGTTTGAACGGTAGTGTTACGCAACTGGGGCTCCTTACACAACGTCGAGGACCGTCTCTAGTCCTTCGTATTCCCCCACAATCTGCAAGTCAACAAATTGGTACTAACAGATGTCAAACTCTCTACGGAGTACAGCCATGGCAGCGCCTCCGTCAGGCGCTTCTCAGGTTTCGACTTTTGCAGCGCTTTGCATATAGAAGAACTATGAGAGGTTAGCGGGTTATACCACGTTTCAGCTCAGCCTTCCTTTTTTACCTCTGCTTCTGGTTCCGAAGGAAAAGAGGTCCCGAAGGGACAGAAATTCTCCGACGGGATTCCGCGTCTACGGAACGAGCAGAGGTTGAGGGAGGTCGAAATGCTCGAACTGCTTGTTTCTGGTTCCGATTAAAACTCCAGAAGCTCGGGATGCTGCTTCATCGCAACCGAGATCAGGATTGTATTTGGAAGGAGATCATCAGATGTGGTTATACGCAATTTACAGTCTGGTAAGTCATGGACGGGGAACTTACCAGTACGAGGGTTGAGCATGACCCTCTTCCTTTTTGCATCTCATCACGAGTCATCTCTTTTCCGCTTCCAGCTTGTCCTCCATCCTTTACAATCAGTATTCAACGCTCTCAGCTTGACAGGTTGTACCAGCGGCACCTCCAACTCAGTCCGTATGATGTTGCTATGGGTCCTTGTCGAACCATGATGTAGGACTACGGCCGTTTGAAACGGCCGCTTGGTCTTGCTGCCTAACCGTACTGCGTTGCTCAAAAGGCAGAGGCTACCGGATAGCAACACCACAAACCGAACCAACGGATTTTGAGAACGCATAGTTGCAGGATCGAGATATGTTGGCTTGAATGGTTGGCACGCTTTCTGGCCAAGCTCAGTGGCCAGCCAGATAGGTGGTTATAGGTGCGCGGGAAACTAGCTGTGTTTCCCGAATTCTGGTCGTATGGATCTTCTGCCTCACTTCCATACTCCTTCCACTCCAGCGAGTAGGAATCGACATACCCTACACACCACCTATGTCATAGCCTTACTTCCACCACCCTTATGAACTCATCACTGTTCGTGCCATCACCTACTCCAGGACACAGCACACAACAACCGGGTCCCTTAGCACCTAACGTTGACGTTAATACTACCGTCGGACAAAATCCGAACTTCGCCACCGGCATCCGTTCGTGCGCATACTTGGTACTAATTCAGACGCATCTCTTCCCAACGAGATCAGCAACGCAACCATACAATATCAGCCTCCTCTCGGCTTTACTCCACGCTCAACTGCAAGCAGCCAGTTCGGGTTCAGTGTTCACGGCCAGCAGCGTGAGCGTGATACGCGTCTATCCGCGATCTGAGGCACTCCGGGGCCTCAGTTGTCTAGCTTGCAACACCGCATACACTGGTGCGCGGTTTTGACACCGGGATTCTGCATGAATGGAGACGATGAGACTGAAGGCATCGAAGTTCTTGAACTCGAACTGATGCCTATGGCCACTTTCCTAAGTGGTAAAGGCCAATATTTGCTACCGTGGTGGAATATACTCCCGCTCTGGGGTATGTATGCAAACAGCCGGACTCTATTTGGGGCATAGGAGCTGTATCCACAGCTTTCCGACGGGTAGGTGCGTTCAGAGATTTTAAGTTTGTATTAGGGGGTCGGCTTGGGGGTTAGTATTTGAAAGTTGGTACTTCGATAAGCTCCGGTGAAGCAACATATGGAGGTACTGAATAGGGACGAGATAGTTACAGAATGTTCCAGTAGCGATGACTGACTGATATTGACTTCAGATCACCTGATATGGCGAACATGAGTGCGTGGATAGTGAGTATTTCAAGAGTGTACTTGTATGAATCATACCTTTATTTATGTTAAGACTAGGTGATGTCTACTCAATATATGCTTTTCGTTCGTTTAACATTGAGATTTCTATAACTCTGCTTGGTCCCTCTAGGCCAGCCAATTCTTTTTCTTGTAAATTTGTCTTTTTGGTATTAATCTTCGAACTCAAAAGCTGCAACCTTTCAGGAGAGGGTCGGTGACAAGGTAAAGTATTTCATGGATAATCTCATTATTATTCAATTTTTTTTTAAAAAAAAGGGGGGGGTGTAAGGAAGAAACATGAGAAAGGCCACAATTAATGCTTCGGGTGGGGAGGAGATCAAGGATTGTAAATAGGATTTTGTTTTGCCGTCCAATATTCCCTCTCTTTTTCTTCGTCGAATCAGAAGGAAAATTGCGCTTTAATTCCCTCCCTTTCCTTTTTCCCTCTTTTCCCTCTTTTCCCTCTTTTCCCTCTTCCTTCCCTCTCTCCAATTACGTTACTAGTCACAGTTCCCAACAACACTATTACGGCTTCTTCCGTTTCCTTAAAGTAACCTACTCTTCCGCTTTTTCTTTTCTGTCTCTGCAATTCACATCTCGTTCTCGATCTTTCTCTTCGAACTTGCCTGTCTGTATCTGAAACCCTACTCTGTTCTTGTATTGCTACGTACGTAGCGATACCCGCAAGATCAAGCGCCAAGACCTTGCCTTTTGGTTGTATTTATGGTCTTCTTTCCGATACCGCTTGTATACCGAAAGCACACCAAGACAAACATGGAAACTAGGATACATCTAAGATGACCTTTGAGATATGGGTTCTCGGAAATCTTCTCTCCCTCTTTCTTCTTTGCTTCATCGCCAGAGCATGTCAGTTAAAATCATCGAGTATTAATTTTATGTATATAGAGAGATAGGAACGCAGAAGACTAGTGTCAGTTCCACCAAAGAATATATATAATCTTGATAGAAAGTTAGTTAAAATGGAAGCGCTTGCATCTCTTAATTGTTTTATCCAAGGTCTTCGGTGCAATGTCAATACTCTGATATTCCCACCTAACCTCGATTCTGGGAAAAAAAAGAGCAACAGGATAATCAGTATTGTGAAGGAATAGACAGGGGATTAGATGAGCTAAAAGTAATAACGTTCCTTCTATACGAAGATCAAACTCGGGATCAGAAGGAAGCAGCGAGAAGGAGAGGAGGGTTTAACGAGCAAAAAAGGAAAGGTCAATGTGGGGATCGAACCCACGACCTTGGCGTTGACAGATTAAACTATTAGCACCACGCTCTAACCAGCTGAGCTAATCGACCTTACTGATATTTGTTGAAAAAAATATTGTATAAAAAATTTATATGTCAATATTTGATTTGACGTAAAACTTTGAGCGGGAAGTGGGGTCGGCGTTAACCCCGCCAGTAATCCGGAGTTGAAGTGCAAAGCTAGAGGCTCTTAAATCGTCAT
>ML994133.1:0-40373 GCA_010093945.1 Delitschia confertaspora ATCC 74209 | reverse complement strand
ATAATAATTCAATTTAACGTGCTACCTGGTTCCCAATCGGGTCTAAGTATCAGCATATAAATGGGAGAGAATAAATCATTAATCGAGAGCATCTATGAAGGCGGAGAGAAGATGCGCTGATAAAAAAAACATAGACCCCGACTATGAACGAGACGTCGCCCTCTCTCGGTCTTTCAACGGCGCCATTATTATTTGAGAGACAACTGCGTGCATTGATAGACATATCTTTGAAGAGTCTGGAATACACTGTAATTCCAGTCATATAACTATCGTTAGGGCTATATTCTAATCTCTACCACTACACTTACCAAAAATAAGGTCTAAAGCGGCTTAAGTTCGTGAGGAAAGTGTTCTAAGATCCAATGAAAACTACCTAGCATTATCTAAGGCGCGTCTCTTACCCTATAGCTTAGGGGCTGAAAATATGTCACGGACTCAGAATAGAGGGTTCGAAAAACTGCCAGAAAAGGCAAGGCTGCGAAGATATAAAGTCACATAGATAAGTGTAAACAGCGTGGTTAAAAAGACTTAATTAGGCAAACTTAACTGGATTAACGTTGTTCAATTGAAGTCCAGAGCGGGTTTGTGATACAATTGCTAGCTAGGCTTCATTCCATTAATTTTTTTTATTAGAATACAGAGATATATAGTAGCGATTGGGTAGGAATCACAGAAGGGGGAGAAGTATCGAAGTTAGTAAAGAGGAAAGTAAGACGCATATTTCATTTAAAATTGAAAGAGAATGGACCGTACACCCAAGTACAGGCACTCCTTAAAACAGTTCATATGAACCAGGACTAGCGGAGCCGGAGAAAACACCCAGAAAAAAGATATAAGATCAACAGTACAAACCCACTTCGGTCCTCTTCCTTCATATCATATAAAACAGCTCAACTTGTAAAGGCCTAGAAACGCCTCACTTCAGGTCTACGTGACGATCTTCTTTCACCCTTGAGCCTTGAAAGAAACTTGAGTTGAATTCCGACCACAGATCAGCGATCCCGAGCTCCGCCAAAATAACACAGCCTCCATCGGGGATAATCATAGACGATTTTTGCGCCAAGGAGGTCATGGAGGTACATGATGCAAAGTACTATATCAACCATTTCCGCCAAGCCGATAGGTAATGGTACATACACTATACATATACTTAATATATGTAACACCTGCCCTCCGCATTGACTGCCAAGAACGAAACTTGCTCAACACAAACTTCCAAGCAGTTAGGCACCGATTGTAAAACACACTCATCCTAGTTAAAGCCAAAGTCAAGATAAACGATAAACCACATGCCGATTTTATCTGCGGGTGCCAGACATGCCCCGCTAATCCAACAAGAATAGCATATCCGGCAGTTAGGTAAAACGAGGCGCCATGCAAGCCATAAACCACGCCCTTGGTACTTAGATATCTCGATGCTTGGGATCAGAATTGGATTGAGCAACTGAAGAGGTCTAGACTCGGCACCTTATTAACCTGGCACTTACATGCAGACGTGAACGCTCAACTGCTTCCAAGAGACTCCAAGAAAAGCCACACATGCACGCATACGGTATACGTCCAGATTCGGATCCGGTCATATTCGACCATGATCGCGATTCCATAACTAGTCACCTAAACCGAACACCATGGAAAACTCAAGCTTCCGACTCTTTCCGAGTCCATTTCACATACGCCTTGGCTCTAACACAATGCCTATTACAAGGTCTACTCAGACCTGCTCCTCCTGTCTGGTTTTGCATATCGTGTACGTTCGTATCACCGCTGCGCCTCCCTCCCCCGACTCGGCGTCAGCACCCCCGGCTTTTCCGTATGCTTCGCAACTTCGAGTACACTCGTCGCGCTCTCCCCACCATCCTGCACGCTCATCCCCAGCGTGCGTCTCGCCACCTCTCTCTGCCCCTGCCCCGTAACCACACTCTCGGCACTCCCAACAATCGGGCTCTGGGTCGACGACGCGCTTCCTTTCTGTCCGTTTGTTTCCGAGGGCGCGTGATCGGTTTCGATTGGGAGAGGTTGGAGCCAAGGGACGTTGATGCAGCGCTTGACAAGGCGTTGGGTGGTTTCGTCGACTGGGGCGAAATGAGTGCCGCTTGTGATGAGGAGGTTGAGGAGCCGGAGAATGTCGGCGCGTTTGTAGTGCGGGGGCTTACTGATCTGGCTGTTGGCGAGGATAGGGTAGAGGACACGCAAATATGTATGTTTCAAGGCGGTTGCGGCGGGTGAGTCGGACGGTAGGTCGATGAGATTACGGAGGATGACGTCGATGAGAACATGGAGGTCGTTGGTGTAGAAGTACTCGGCACTGGCCGAATTGCCGAAAAGGAGATAGAGCACTTTGAGGATGAGAAGTTGGAGGGAGGTCTCTGATTCGCGGTTTAGTAGGAGTATTAAGTTGCAGCCGAAAGTCTTGTAGGTCATTCCATGGGTTGAGAGCGCTTTGATTACGCGGTTCGTTATAGAGGGGTGTCTAGAGGATTGTGCAGTCGAAGCTACCAGATATTGTTCGTTCAGAACCAGCTACAGGCTTCGTCAGTACCTGTTCGGAAAGAATCGCCAGGTAACATACCAGAACGCGAATTACAGGATAGTGATAAGGGTCATCGGCGTCGTCAGAGACTCCTTCTATGATTTCAAGAAGATAGAGTACGAATGCGTCGGTTACGGCCGCTGACGTCAAGGTCAATATACACTGCTTGTTCCCGCATAGGGCATCGAACTCCCTGAGAATAACGTACTCAAATCTTCCCAGCTCAAACGCTGAATCCGTGATGATTCATACATGAGCTCCAGCAACATTTGATGCAACCGAATATCTTCCTGTATACTCGGAGTTTGTATCAGCTCTACCAAGCGGGGAAAGGCCCCTTCGGCCTGCATCATCTCGAATGTAACGTCGTTCTGCCGACCATCATACAAGAGGAAGGCTGCAACAAGGTGTAGGGTGGGGTTATCGTTCTCCTATTCAAAGTTAGTATGACGTCGCCTAAGGGAAAAGGTCCTGTGTACTTGTAGAAGACAGTATATTATCTGCCGCCGCACATACTCCTTGTGTGCAGTAAACAGCTCGCCCTGAAGCAGGTGGTACGAGCATTTTGCCAGTTCGTAGTCTGTCTGAAGGTACTCGGCTGCCAAAGTCAACAGTGCCCACTATTTGAAATTGCAGACGCGTCCATACATATATAACTTGTTGTAACGTTAAGATAAGCGCGCAGAGCATTATCTATAAGCTCATGCTCACTGCACCGTGTGGAAGAAATGTCGTCGATCTCTATTTATGCAGTGTATTAGTAGTGATGTAAATGGTGGGGTTTGGAGAAGCAACCCACCAGCCCAGAATTGTTGCTCGTTCTCGAGATTATACGACACCTCAAACGCCATACTGAGGTCGCGAGCCAGATGTCAGATTCATGGTCTCCGACCGGGAATCAGCGAGCCTGGGGGTGGTGAGAGGGGAAGCTGTTGAAGTGTGGTGGTGAAGTGTCAATTGCGGTAGTATGGAATCATACTCCTAGCCGGAAAAATCTCGGGGATCTTTGATTATCTAGCATTACCCCCATGTGATCTAGTATGGTGCACATGCACACTCACGTGATCATTCACTAGGTAATGTTCAGTCCGTATGTTGCTCTACAAGCTATTTTGAACCTGAAAACTAGCAGGCAAAGGTATACTGCTACAAAGCTTTAAGAGAACTTATGATAGCCATGCCCTACTATCTATGCTTACCGCCTCCTCTTAAACATATCCATTACAACTCAAACCACAGAAAAGGGTTTAAAGGATGTTGTAGACGCAGTATATTTAGATCCCTCCTATTTGTTAGGCTTGCTTGCGAAGAAAATCTTAGTTTGAGCCCTCAGACTGTTTACCAGTTAGTGTATCACACAGTGTCACTGGCTTAGTTCCGTTATTTGGTACTTCTACAACTATTTATTATGCATGGGTTTTTCTATCATTATTCGTAACTCTTATTCAGTACGCTCCACTAGAGGTACCAGGGGCTCAACCTTGAGCAATGGCCCCAGTCAATGCATTCCACCCTTCCTTCGCCCAGGGTGCTAGCATGACCGCCCTCTGCGCATCTCCAATGGTTCCAGTTCCAGCAAATGCCTTAGCCAAATCAACTGCATCAAGCTCTCCATTTGGCGGAACGCTTCGAGTGGCCGTCTTCAGGGCCATAGTAGCAGGGAACGCGTCATCAGCAGAGTCGGCCAGCTCAGTCCAGCCCACACTCTGCCATGGCGCAAGCATGATGCTCCTCTTGACCTCTGCTTCCTTGTCCTCTTCTCCACCGGAAAGGGCAGCAACTGCATCGAGGACTTTCTCAATACGGGCGCGTAGATGCTCATCAAGACCATCCTTGGTGCGGAGCGAGCTGAGCTCGTCTTTGATAGCGTCCATGGTCTCGGTATCTTCATCCATGACTGCCATTGCACCTAGTAGTACAACTGCACCGACATGCTCCGGGTGGTTCTCGATGCATGTGAACAGCTGATCCTTTGCAACACCTCGCTCATTTTCGCCACCTTTGGCCCAAAGAACTTCGGCGAGGAGACAGATGATATCTGGTGACGAGTTGCTTTCCTCCAGAGCCGTACGGAAGAAAGATATCGAGGCATCCATGTCATTCAAGTAGTACTGTGACAATCCGGCTGTCAACCTTGCCGAAAGCCTCATCTTTTGGAGTGCAGAAGCAGTCATCACTGGTTTGAGAGAGTCTTCGTCGGATGTGAGATCAAGTGCTACCTCTGCTTCTTCGACAGCAGAAGTGTAATTATGGACAGCCAGATAGTTGCGAGCGAGGTCAGCTTTCGCTTGTGCAAAGCGAGACAATGACGACGCAGATTCTGATGTCTCATACTCGGCTTCGGTGGTCTCGCAGATGGTCGAAAGCGCTGAGATGGCTCCATCATAGTTGCCAACACGCTCCAAGTACAATGCAGCGAGATGGCGGTACGAAATGGCGTGAGGGTCCAAGAACACAAGCTGGTGGAGCGCGAACAGGGGTTGGATGAGGTGGGTAATGTTGTTGGCCTTTGCTGACGATGATACAAGATAATCAAATGACGACACAGAATATTGACGTTTTGTCAACAGAGACCCAGAACCTGACAGTTCAAAGGCGTGTGTAAAATGAGAAAGTGCTTCGTTAGTATCTCCATACAACAGCGCTACAATACCCTCTCCTACCCAAGCATGAGCGTAGTCCGGATCTGTAGATTGTGCGCGAGAGAAGGCCTGGTGAGCCAGCTCGATATCGTTTTCCAACAGATATAATGCTCCCAAGTTAGTCCATGCGCGCACATTCCGCTCGTTCAGATGCAGACTCCGGACAAAAGCATGCTGGGCAACTTTCGGATTGAGTGTCGTTGTGACAACGCCTAGAGAGTTCCAGAACTCAGTATTACCAGCTTCCAATTCGATGGCCCTCTTGAAACATCTCATTGATGCTCTCAAAAATACGCTCTTGGAAGCTTTGGTTTCCGAAGAGATATCCTGTTCCAGACAAACGTGCGCTCGATACTCGGTCCACCCTAGATTATACCAGGCGACCGCTTGAGCATGAATATCGTTTGCACAGCTGATGATTGCTCGCTTCTTGGCAAGAATTGATGCCTGGATGACGGATGTGAGACGAGTGCGCAGATGGTCGGATTTGCTTGATACCAAAGAATTCAGCGCCTCTGAGCCAATTCCATCCAGCTCTTTATGTGTATCATAATTTTCAGAGTCACATCCGACGCGTAAGAGATCTGCAATGGAAGCAAGAGGTGCTGAATCAAGTCTCTCTTGTACCATAGTGAAAACAGTAGCTGCATCTCCGACAGCTTTCCACAGATTGAACGCATCCGACCTATACTCTGCGATATCGACAGCAACTTCAATAGCCCTCTTTGCGCTGTCGGCCGCCCCACCAAAGAAGCCGATCTCAATGCATCTCCAAGCCTTGTCCACAAAGGTTTGAAGTAGTGCAATGGAAACTCCAAACTCCGTTGGCCTCATGCTAAGAACCTCTTCATACTCTTTAATGGCTGTGTCATATTCACCCAGCTCCCGGTTGACGTTCGCAAGCATGTATTTCGTAAACCACTTCTCTCCGCTATCTTTCATAACTACACCATCTGTGGGGTTTTCCGCATATTTGAACGTTCTCGCCGCTGAGTTATATCTTCCAGAGTTGTGGTAGCTCTCGCCCAGACCAACATATGAGTGATAATCGTCAGGAGAGATCCGAAGGGCAGAAAGAAACGACACAACACTCTTTTGGTACTCTTGCCTGTTCATCTGGACAACACCGAGAGCTGAATATGGCCAGCTCACGCCCTTCTTTGTCTTTGATCCCGGGGTTGGTCGGACCTTGCCGGAGTCAACTACACGTTGAGCAATTGCTTCTACGATATCCCATTCTCCCTGATCTGCGAAGGATCGTGCTAAACGTTCGGCAGCTACCAGTTCGGACGGCGATAGCTCGAAAGCCTTCTGGAAACACTGGCGTGCCCTCTTCCTATCATTCTTGTAATCCTCGTAGAAGATGCCAAGTTTCGTGTACGGCGGTGCAAAATTCGGGTTCGTCTTGACCGAAGCAAGGAACTGAGCGTAAGCGCCTTGTCGGTTCTTCCGAGCAACGGCAGAAGAATCCAATTCCCAGATACAAACACCGATTCGGTATAGGGTCTGTGCTTTCAGTTCTCTGCCACGTTGTTTCGAAGAGTCCATCTGCGGATATTCCAGGAACTCTTGAAGCCGGGATAAACCAGTATTATAATCACCATTCAGAGCTTGACACCACGCCAACTCAGCACCTATGCGCCCATTAGAAGGATCCTGAGCCAAAGCCTTGCCTAGAAAATCAATCGCTTGAGCATATTCTTCCTCTTCTTCAAGGATAAGGCCTACTCCGATGAGCGCCGGGGTAAAGTCTGGTTTCCGCTTCAGGATTGAGCTGAAGATCTCCTTAGCCTCGCCATGATTCTTCGGTGACTGGTAATATATCAACGCAGTGGCAAGAGTACTGCTTAAAGCATCCCGGATCCTCTGGAATGAAAGGTCGGTCTTTTGCGATTCTTTTGCCGCAAGGGTAAGGCCCTTTCGCGCAGTTTCAACTGCACTTTCATACTCCTCCAGAAACAGGTAGTAATCAGCAAGTAAGCAGTGAGCCAATGGGGAATCCTTTGATTCTATTATGCCTTCCTATAATGGGATTAGATCCATTCAGAAGCTTACGTTGGCGGCTCCTAAGGCTTACCGTCATCAACACTAAACAGTCTTCCTGAGAGAGCGGGCCATCTTCGAGGGCCACTCCGCCTTCGCTGAGGTCAGGAGGCTCTGATTCTTTCTCTTTCAAAGGAAATTTGGAAATGCCGCTGCTCAGATAACCGGTTAGCACTTTGGAGAGGCCTTGTGCGGGGAACAGCTCTACGAAGTCACGAAGCGAATGAATCTCAAGATCCAGCATGTCGTGAGCGCTGTCGAAGTCGGAGTGGGACGCCATTACGGGTCCAATGTCTACTGAAGGAGCGGAAAACGAGGTGCTGGGTAAGCGAAAAGTGAAATGGATGTAAACAGAAGACGTTGAAGAGTGACGCACGGTATGTGGTGTTTGCTCATAGGGCTGAATCAAGCTTCATGCACGGACCAGATTTGGCGTCATGTCCGACTTCCGTCTTGAGCCTCAATACCAACACCCCCACCACACTCGTATCGTCGCAACTAACTATCCCTTTGACTCTCATTATTCCTATAACTATATAATGTCTACTAAAGCTGGGTTGAAGGCCGCCAAAGCTGCTATTGACGCGAAGAAATGGGACGAAGCCATTGAGCAAGCTAACCGCGTACTTGAAACGGATCCAAAGAATTACTTTGCGTCAGTTTCGGATAACCCATGCGATATTCTTTTCTAACCTGATTTAGGAAACTATTTCTAGGTCGTGCCCTCGACAAGATTGGAAAACCGGATGAAGCAGCTAAAGCGTACGAAGATGCGACGAGACTCAAACCAGACGAGACTCAAGCTTGGTTGGGACTGAAGAGCGTATACGAAGCTCAAAAGTCAGCCAAGGTCGACAAGTATATTTCAGTGGGCCTGCGGTTAGCAGAATTATATGCAGATGCGTAAGTATCTCCCCTCACGGGTCTACATGGAGCTACAAATAATAACAGACCCCCAGAAACGATGCGCACAAGTCCCAAGTCAGCATTGACACTCTGGTAGATTTCGCCCGGAAACACGGTACCAAACTCCAATATGCCGACGCCCTGAAGACCCAGCTCCCCACAAGCCCGATCTACTCTTTCCTCGAGGGTCGCTTACCCCACCCTTCGGCTATCTACACTCGACTCGCAGACATATACGAGGCTGTAGAGAAGGAGCGCATTAACAAGGAGATCGGTGAACGGAGGTCTCGTCTCGGAGCTACGCTTTCCGGAGTCACAACGGACGTGAAGAGGGAGGTGTATGCAAAAAGCGAACTGGAATCTATATATCAGAACATAATAGACTGGACATCAGATGATGATTTGCGGAGACAGTACGAGGAGAAGTTGTTACAGCGAGCTTATGATACCTTGATGGTGCTGCCAAAGGGAAAGAAGGCTGGGAAGAGAGATCAGGTTATGAAGTTGGCTCATGACATGGTCATCATCAAGCATCCCTTCCTATTAGCGTGGCAGATTGATATCGAATGGAGAATGGTTAACTGATACCGCCGCATTTTTGTCTACCTGGCGTCTGGGGCGAGTGGATCTGTGCTTGATTTACACGGGTGATCTTGGTTGCATTAGCCTGGCGTTATTAAACACACGTTTTAGGGGGTTATGTCCGCGATATATGGCATGAATATAAAAGCTTCATCTAAATAAGTCACTGTGCTATAATACGAGAATAACATATGTCATAGGTTTCTTATAAGATGTTAAACTTTTCCCAAATACTGTCTTCCGACACTATTTCCTAAAGGTGCTCTAGAAAAATACTAGGTTGTGCCAGCAACCATAGGGGCGCCTGAAATTCTTACTGGCTTTATATGTGTGTGCGGATCTTCAAGACCCCTCAGCTCTATTAATAAACTGGGTTATGATTAACCTAAGTGGGCCTTTCTGCGATTGGTGCTTACTGACTATCTGTCCGTGACTGAGAGCACTCCACGAGTGATTGAGCACCTTGAAAGTCCGATTTTCTGCTGAAGTATCCTTAAACTTAGTATTTTACACTCATAGCACGAATCCACAGAAGCTCAATTATTTACAAGACCGAAACGCCTTAACCCGAACCTTTCCATGAACCTCTCTGCTGAGTAAGACCCTACATGACGGCCACATGCCTCCCTCCTTAAGCAGTCGCACCCAAGATCCTCATCTTCTCCTCCGCACTGAAAATGCTCTCTCCTTGCTTCAGCGCATGGATAAGCATAGGGAGACTGCGCTCGGTGAAATCTTTAGCCACGCGAACCTCATCCAAATCATCTGCGAGTTCAATCGCAACTTTTCGGAGATAGAGAGCTGTAAAATCCTCGTTGGCCTTGCTTGGGGCTGAGGCTTCTTTACCAGAACCATTAGGAGCATCATCTGCGTCAGCCATAGTGATATCCTCATCTGCTTCAACAGTCTCGACTGCGTGTGAGGCTTCGGCGACGTCTTTGGACCTTTTCTTCTTTTCTTTCTTAGCTTTCTTGTCCTTCTTTTCTTCTTTCAACTTCTAAAAAAATGTAAGCAGT
Source organism: Delitschia confertaspora ATCC 74209 (assembly GCA_010093945.1). Lineage (NCBI taxonomy): Eukaryota > Fungi > Ascomycota > Dothideomycetes > Pleosporales > Delitschiaceae > Delitschia > Delitschia confertaspora. Next base: position 30,654 of record ML994133.1, on the reverse strand, counting down.
TCAACCATGCCATATAAATTGGACTGGATATACCTTCTGTTCAGCCTCCCTAGCCGCGCTTTTCTTTTCTTCAACATCGCTCTCGCTTTCACTTGATGAAGAAACTTCAAATCAGTCAGCTTCATACTGCCACCAAACCCAGCTCCAGAAGGCCAACTCACCTTCCGTCCTTGACTTCTTCTTCCTGGAACGCTTGGCCTTAGGCCCTGAATTTGCTTGGTTTGAAAATGCCATTGATGTTGTTTTTTGAAAAGAGGAATTTTCGCCACTTGTGATTGGTTAGAGGTATTCAATCTTATCATCACGTGATTGACAAATCTGGTCTAGAGCCATAGACGGCGTCTCTTCGCTCAACCTGATCCCAACGTCCTTTATCTTCAACATCAATGTATTTCTATCTTCTGAGACTATCGTCGCCAAAAGAGACGTTAAAGTCTAATTTCTAGCCCTGTTATCCCATCTAAAATCCACAATCTCACTCCATTTCAACCTTGCGTCCCAGATTCCCCTCAGTTCTGTTTACCTTTTGTAATATTTCATTCCGTTACCAACTATGTACAAGCAGGATAAACTTTCCTGAAGCTTTCCTTTCTATGTGTTGTCTACAGCCTGAGAATTAAGAAACGCAGATGCCGTTGAATACCTCGTCCGCCGAAGTGTACTGTGGGTTGTACCCTGCACCCACCCTTATTTCTGAAAAAGCTTGATGTTGTTGATCAAGAAGTATGCCTGATCAAAAGCGTGAGGAGTTGCCCCTACAAACTCCTCACATGTAGTTTTCTTGGTAGATTGCTGACAACCGGTCCAGGTTGACCAGGCTGTTTTTCCGGCATTCTCTCCACAAAAGGTGATGTTGAACATCTATCGCCATTAGTATCTTGAAAAAGAGGGGTAAAAATCTATGGGAGGACCCACGATGCTCAACTTTTTGAAAGCCTTTCCAATATCGCATCCACCAGCGCGGAAGTCCATGTCCGGCTTGCCCCATTTATCTGGATCTGGCTTTCCGCCAGAGAGGTCCCTGGGCGTGCTGTTCCTAGCGAAGTACCAGATCTTGATAGCATCCGATTCGACTTGGAGTGCCCAAATACCGCCTTTCTTTTTATTAAACTCATCGCCAAAAGAACCTTTAGGAGCAGTACCACCACAGCCGCCTTTCGTGTTCTTGTCGTGGAAGCATTGGGTTCGGATGTCTTACCCAAGTGCTGGCATGGACTTGAGGGTACATGGGTTCTGGCTCGTGTACATGGCGATCTCGCTGACCGTGTTACGCGAGACGCCTTCAACGATGTCGATTTCGGAATATGATTCGGAGTCATGCAGGACCCAGCTATGCACAGTGTTAGTTATCGCAAGCTATACTGTAGTTTAATGGGGAAGACACTCACAAAGCTGGCCAAATTCCACATGCATTTCCAGGCAAATGGTCGAAGTCGCCAACAAGCAAGCCGCGGTCGAACGTATCGATGCTCTAATTTTCCCTCCTTATTAATCCACAACGGACTTTGGACACCTGCTTCTCTTTTTCCACACTGTCTTTTGTTAATATTCAGATATATGCAGCGTGTCAACATTATATCCAGTAATGGGGCCAGGTGCGCTACTTATTTGTGGGCGTTTCTGCAGATGCTGGGCTGCACTCCTGAAGATAAGAGGGCCGTGTCGCTGTTATATGGATGGTTGGGCGGTGAAAGGTGGAGCATGAACTCTGGGTGAAATCCGCCATAAGTTTCCCGTGAACTTATCCTTTCGTTCGGCACAAGCTATCATGTCGACATCGAGTCGGCGGACGGGGTGGGTAGTCCGGAGTGCCATTGTACAGACGGTTAATAACTTCCTAATCAGAGAAAACATTGTCGAAATTGAATCTGCGTTCCACTGCTCTAAGAAGCTCGTTCTTGAAACAGTCATCGAATGTCTGAGGATATATGCCTTCGCCCACGTGTACCTCGATGGTTCGGCCCGTAAAACTATATAGATTAATAAGCGGAGTAGAGAGCGACATGGCTTCCATTCAGCGCGTAGCCTCAAGTGCAAGCTCAAGTAGTTTAAGCAGATAGAAGAATGCGAAGTGGAGCGAAATGTAACTGAAGTGCGGGGAATGCAGGAAGACACAAGATAAAATGGTATTTACTCAAGCGAAAGATTCCCAGAGCTTCCATGGGATGAAGCCGCTCTTCCGTCATGGGGTTTTCGTCTTCGGCCCATCGTTTCTTTTTGTGAGAGGGAGCCACTGCACTATTAGTAAATGATTAGGCCATGCAGCTGCAGGTTTACTCTTGTCCTGATTCTCAGCAAATAGAACCAACAGCATGAAGAAAAAATAGTCTTAGAGTCCCTTAGCGGACAGCCAACGTGTGAATAATGGGGTAGGGTTGTGACTGGGAGAAATGTCGATTTGCATAGTTGTCAGGATTAAATGTGATGCCATAAGAGAGAAATTTACGCAGGCGGGCTCCTCTAGGGGTGTTAAGGTAAAGGCGCTGAGGCTTAACAATAAATGGCGCCTGAGCCTCCTCCTTCACCTTAACTACTGATTAACAGAGAGGGGAAGAAGCCGAGGGAGATCCCTCGGGGGATTTCAGGCTCTTCCTGTTTCATATTATTATTATTATATTTTAATTTAAGGTGCTACCTGGCTCCCAATCGGGTCTATGAACACGTAGAATCAATGTTTAGAGCAAAGTAAACCTGACTCTAGAGGAATGGCCCTCTAGAGTCCAAAAATCTTCGCCTTTCCCTCACCCTATGCCATTCTAATATAGCTATGGTGAGTTCCTGTTCAATATTAGAGCTTTGTTTCACCAATCAAGTCATTCTCAACGATGGAGGTATACTTACTCAGCTCTAAACTCTTCAATAAATTCTAGAACGCTTGCGATGTTGATGAAGAAATTGTGAAGGTGCGTTGAGGTTGAGGTTGAGTCCGTGGATCATCACCCAAAGGAATGGAACATGCCGTATAATACACCGGTCTGCGAAGCCTCTGGGCTGCTGCTTCACATCTCAACCCGCAACAACAACCACTAACGAAATATTTAACAGCATTTGATATATAGGACATAAAAGAAGTGAGTTCCACCATTCCAAATGGACAGGAAAAAAGAGCAAACACGCTATACCATCGGAACCCCCCGCCTCACCATAAGCGCTCCCCCACTGACTTCGCTACTAAGCATGCTATGCCATGCATACACACCAAGTGCCAGAAACACTCCCGCAGAGACAAATCTAAAATACCCAAAGACCGTGATCCCTGCGTCTATATCCCCTCATCATCCTGAAACCACTTCAACCCCGTAATTCCCCAGAATGCCTCCCCAAACTTCTCTGGGTTCTCAGCAACAAACTCCTCGCATGTAGCGGCACCAGTCTTTTTCTTACACCCCTCCTTCTCCCACACTTCGCCCGCCCAACTCCCACAGAAAGTATTATCAAAAACAATCCTCAGGTCTTTAAAATTCTTCTCAAAATCACACCCCTCCCCCTTAAACCTTGCCATCGGCGGACCCCAAGTCTTCGGATCCGGGGAAGACGTGATGTGCGACGTGTCGGAGCCATTGTAAGGAAAGAGCCATACCGAGATGCCAGAGGCGGTCCATTCCGTGGCGTATATGCCGCCGCCGTTTTTGTTGAAGGGTGTGCCGTAGGACAGGAACGCCGAGTCGCTGTTTGAGGTGTTGATATTTCCGATTGCAAGATAAATCTCAGGCGCTTGGATTGAGCATCCGACGTTCTTGGGTTGGTTCGTCGAGTCGATATCGCAGTTTGTGTGCTGCATTTCGCCGGTGTATGGAAGCTGGCTCATTCCGGCATCGTTTGTGCTTCGTTGTTGTATCATCGTCGTTCCGGAAAGGTCACGTGAGTCAGGGCGCAAGGAAGAGGCGGAGCTCCTTGATCGAGTCTTGCCCTTGCTGTTACTCTTCCTCGTCATATAAGAGGTACTGTTGGACTCAGAAGCCGTGCCACCACCTTCCATCCTATCCACAACACACCCCTCCCCAGTATGCAACGTAACGACATTTCTCACTGCATCGTTCACCCCTTCCAAAATATCCACCTCCCCACCATGCGGCCATGGCCCACTCCCCAGCAACCACATCGCCGGCCAATTCCCGCAAGTGCTATCTGGCATATGCCAGATATCCGCAATCATCAACCCCCAATTATAGCTCTTTTTCCCTTCGATTCGAATGGAGGCGCGGCCTGGGGAATTGAAGGCCACGGAGAGCTTCGTGGTGTAGTCGACGCCGATGTAGATGCTATTATCGGGCATGCGGCCGATGAGTTTGGAGGCGACGGCCGAGCTGTAGGGTTGGTAGGATACGAAGCCCTGCGTTGGATCGGGTTCAGTGAAGAAGTTGAAGAGAGAGAAGAAGTCAGAGGTGTTGGAGGTGTAATCGTCAACGATTTTGTAGGTGGCCACGGCTGGGTTGAGAAAAAGGGTGGTGGCCAGCGCCAGAGTTAAGAAAGGGGTGGAAGGCATGTTTGAGTAATGCAAGTTGGTGAGCATCCTGAGGCGCAAATGTGTCGGGCCAAAATGTAAATATATGCAAAGAGAAGAAAAGAACACAGAGTTTGTTTAATGAGGAGAGAATATAGATGATGAGCAGAAAATTTAATATAGGATAGAGACCTTCCAAACGCTACATGTTGGCACCTTTGTTTCATTCCCCTCAACGTGTTGTTCGCTTAACAATTAGACAAGGAGCAACGAAACTAGAACAAGGGAAAAGTGAAGGAGAGACAAAGAAAGATGGTGCTAGTCATTTCCCCACCTTCACCCATAATAGTTTTAGTAAGCAATGAAAACTCGTCACAGTCACCATAAATGTTCTTCGCAAGTGAATATCTCGTGCGGGGGAGTGTGTCACTGGTGGAGCTTAGCCAAAAGACAGCGCATTATGTACTCCTGGTTTAGCACTGCTCAGCCATGTTGAGGCTATGCATAAGAGTTTTGATATCTATATCGGCCGATCGTGGGGGCATTGTTTGGCTTGTTAGAATTGGAGAGTGCTCAATATATGTTCTCGTAAACATAACGTGGTGATAACATTTCACTACAACATGTCAGGAAAATATACGAAAGAGGCTTCGTCAACATACCTAATACCCTTCCCTCGAAGTGGTGATCAGATCCAGCAATTCACCCTCGATATAGCACGTCATCATCCCCATGAAAACAAACGCTCAATTGGTCGTCTAGATTTCATTATAGGGCCGTCATAGGACCCAAAACTACCTGACATAAAAGCAAACTGCAGTCGAAAAACCTCAATAATAAGTGTAAGTCGGGAGCCTCCATCCGAGCTCAGATCCAACGAGCCCGGAAAGCTCTGGAGGTATATTACGCCGCATGTTCCACCTCAAACATCATTCGCAGATCGATTCGTATGAGAGGGCGGGCCAAAATACATTCGCCAAGTTTCCAGCATTCTCAACTGGAAAATATACTAGCATACATCATTCGTTTCTTGCACTGGTGAAATATCTTTCATCAACATTTGTGCAAGGTAAAGCCGTTCAGCGGATTTTGCCTTCGGCTTTAGCTTCCTTGACTTGCTCGAACACCTATACTTCATTAATAACATGTAAACTGGTGACCGAGAGTTAATCTCACCTTCAACATTTTCCTACGCGCACCTAGCGCAGTCACCCCACGCGCGTTGAGACCCTCATCATCCAACTCAATCAACTCGTGCCATTTCAGATCTTTGAGGTTATCGGTATACTTGTGCAGTCGGAGACTTCGAAGCCAGTCCGGGATGTTTTGCAGGAGATTAGGGTCGGTGGGATCCTCTGGTGGCTTGGAGCTGCCGCGCCGTCCACGGGGAGATCTTCCGCGATTGATCTCTGAGTGATCGGAGATATAGCCGGGATGATCTCCAGCGCTAAGGCCGCCGAGACCGAACTGGCTAAGATTCAATCCAGCCAAGCTATTGTTAACGAGCGGCGAAGCCCCGTCGTATGCAGACAGGAATCCGTTATTCTGTGGGGAAGCAAAATTCATGGCACCCAGACCCTGCCCCTGCATGGCAAATCCGGGTGAGCTGGGGCGGGAGCGACGACCGCTGAGCTGGGCTAGCTGTTGTGCTTGGAGAGCAGCAGCTTGTTGTGGTGTCAACACCTGCCCCATCTCGTTGGTCATAACGAAATTGGCAGGGGGCATTCCAGGCATATTAAGGCCGGGAGACAAGGGAACATTGTTTCCAGCTCCATGTCCGTCCGTAGATCTGGCGCGGCGATATTTGCGGACATCATCCAGTTGGATGCGGTTGTTTACTGTAGACAACGCGGCCAGTTTCATAGCAGTAGCATTGGCAACCATATCGGCCTGATTTGCAGTCTGGTTGAAGTTGCCAACCATGGGTGTGTTGAGCTGCGAAGCCCAGCTTCCTCCGGTAGGGCCATAAGGGGAAAGCAAGGGCATACTGGCTTGGTTCTGCTCTGGGGCATTCAGAGTCGTACTCTGAATGTTTCCATCACTAGAGAGAGGTAGGCGAGGAGATCGAAGTCCAGCTGAAGGAGGTGGCTGAGAGAACTGGCCCATTGGCTGATGCTGACCAGAGGACGATTTTGGACGCTGTTGCTGTCCTTCGTTCCAAGGGGAAGTTGGTGCGTTCTCTTTCCTATCCTCCGGAGCAGATATTCTGGGCGCAATGAAAGAGCTTCGAGCACCGACAGTGCTGTTGCGGTTAGAGGCCGGAGCTTGGATACCAGTCGTCTCATGGAATTCAGCTTTTTGTCTTTCAATGGCAGCCGCCGCATCAGGAAACATTGAATTGATCGTAGAGGGATCCAGAACTGAATTCCGCTTAGCACCAGGCGATGGTGGTGGACGTCCCATCGAAACGGAGTTACGGTTCTCGCCAACGTTCAGCTTGCCCATCGCATCGCTCAATTTCTGGGTCATTGGGTCTAGGAGCGCAGGTTAGTACACTGTTATGCCTCATTTTCACGGGGGGGGGATTATAACCCTTTTCGCCAAAATTGGCAGGAGAGAGGATGCCAGAGTTGGGAAGATTCTTGGTCATCTGCTGGAGAACTTGGATGAAGAATCTGATTTGGACATGAGTTGTCTGCTGAAGAAGGGCATAAAGAGCAGCAGTACGCTCAGCTTCGCTCAGAACACGAAACCACTGCTCGATAGCGCTCAGTTCATCCTTGAAATCTTGATCGAGAGTAGCCGTAGCCATTTCCTCGAGAGTGACCTCGTATTGGTCAATGTCCGCGAGCCATTGCTGGGCCGCTCGATCCATTTCGTCAGGGTTACCAGACTGCGTATTCGCACGGTTAAAGTAGACCTCGGAGGAGGGTCGAATGCCACGGTTGGCCAAAGGTGAGGAGAAACCGCCCATGTCAGCGGATGAGCGTAGGTGATGCCCTGCCCCAATAGTACGAGAATTGGGAGGACGGAGCGAGCTGGAACCCTCGGGGGTGCTGTTGCGGTTACTGGCCATATTGTGGGCAGACATTATTGGGAATAAGATCTGTCTGTTTCGGAGAGAAGACTGGTGTTTTGAAAGAAGGATGGAAATTCTGGGGAGGAGGGGTCAGCAGTGGCCAGGGTGTAGAGCAAGACGGCTACTGTAGCCTGGTGATGAGAACTGTACTTACAGTGTGTAAATAGAAATGGCACCCTCTTTTTGGAATTTTGATGTGCGAACGAAGACTCCTGCAGTTCCTGCTGGCCTCAAAGGAGCTTCGAGTGGCGTTCTCTTCAGGAGGAAGATATCGCAAGCAAGGCCCGATCCATGCAATGAGGTCGACTGGAGGACTGTAAAAGTGATGTACGCAGCAAGGAGAAGGGCAGAAGGTCCTAAAATAGCAAAGTGACAAAGAAGGAAAACGGGGAGAAAGAGGAGGGAAGAAAGGAGGCTGAGCGATTGCCGTGTGCCTGAACGCTGGGTGTGGTGGATAGATATGAACGAGTCGAGGTGTGAAGGGAAAAGCCGCCTGAGCCACCAGGGCCTAGGGTCGTCGCTGTGATTGGCGGGTGTCGGCTCGGGACCAGAAACGCCGGCGGCTGGACTGTGCGCCTGTGAAAGACTACGAAGAGACCCTGCTATCAACTTTACCGCTTCACACTCGCTATACTTATCGTAATAGGTCAAATGGCGGAGCAATTACAATAACCATGGCTGTTGCTGATGAAGTCGTGGATCTCTCGGTCGTTCAATGGGTATTTCTGAATTCGTGCCATCGTGAGGAGTCTGGTGATGACACCGGCACTGTTTCAGGGCATACTCTTTTCATACTACTTCCAAAGAACGACGCCGCTTATCATCATCCCTTAAATCTGTCACCAGAGGATGAACTAATTCATGTCCGCCTGCCTGTCCATCGAACTTCATTCTGTTGCCATACAAGCCCAATAGGATCCCTATATCTAAGGATATTTCGATCCTAGACCACCGTAAATCACTTTCACCATAAATTAAAGTTATATATACATATAAAGACTGTAGCTCGCTGTCTAGGGTGAGTATAGGCGGGAGGAAGAGGGCGCATGAACTAGTTCCGTACCTGGTGCTGTTTGTATGGATACATAGTGCATATATAATTTCCCGGTTACAGAAGAATATGCTGCAGGACTATGATAGCGGTTTCTCGATGCCCCCCCACCTGCAGCCTAGGAAGCACGACATTTCGAGGTACATGTAAGACAACGTGCTCCACTCGTGGAACGCATGGACTACTGACCTCTCTAATTCTCCGATGCTTCACTCTTGTCGTCATCAATCCGTTTGTACCCTATGGTGGCAGCTAGCGCTTCATCCGCCGTCGGCACTAAAATTAGGGAGGGAAAACGAGCTCGAGATAGAAGAAAAGAGGGCTGAACGGCCATCGTGAAAGGTAAATGAAATATATTCATCATATGAACCAAACACACTTTCCCATATCATCTCCCCATAGCTCCAACAATCGCACCTACCATCACCGCAGCCTCCCGTTCCCAATGTCCCACTGTTGCCACCTTCCCTTTACTTCCTTGAGCGCCGGGTAACTGAGAACCACGGTTCACACACTCGCGTACAGCATCTCTAACCCTATCCTTGTTGGATCTCAGCGTTCTGGCAGAGACGCCTCCTCTGTGTATAATTTCTTGGACTCTCGGTGACAGGCTTGATGCCAATGACCGCCAGAAATAGGAAGGCAGAGAGGGTGTATCGAGAGCTTGTAAAAGTGGCTGGAGGAAGTTTGATAATGGCTTTTGGCCCCCCTTCTCTGCCCCGATAGTCGTTGATGTTTCCAGGAGTGGGTGCGATGGCGGCTTGGTCGATTCCAATAGGGTTTCTAATGCGACGATATTCTGACAACGCGCGGAAATTTCCAAGAGAGTCCTGTCCAGAGTTGGCAGTGTAGCTAAAGAGCGAGCAAGAGAGGCCACAGAGGACTTCAGAGCAGTTTGTAAGTAATCCTGCAGTGCATTGACAACCAATGGGGGGTGAAAGTTCTCAACAGTGCTATTCCTTGAAGTCGGCGAGAGCAGATAAAGCGTGAAGAGTGCTGAAGTCGTCCTCGATTTGATATCCTCCGTCTGTGAATATGTAGACGCTGAACCCGACCCCTGAGTCGAAGATGTAAGAAGACTTGACAGAGAAAACTCCTTAATAACCTGCTGTGCCCGTGACCCGATAGCTCTTTCTCCCGGATTTATCAATTCGTTTTTCAGTGTGTTAACCAAATTGACTCTATCCAAGCCTTCCCCTTCTTCTCCAGGTCTCGTTGCCATGAAAACCTGCCGCAAGGAAAGCAACGTGTTTGCAGACCGTACCATAGCCCTATGATCCTCCTTTTTCGCGCTCCCAACGCCGCCTAATTCGGCCATTTGGACTTCCAGCTGTCGACCTAGGAAGAGACAACGAGCCACTGCCCTTCCGAGTCTGACAGTCTCACATAGTCTTTCTGCTGTTAAGCGGACTTGTTCTGCGACTTCATACCGCTCAATGACCTCCTTTTCCAGGGTCTTGTATGACTCTGTTAAACTGGCAACCTGTCCTTCCACCTCTTGTAGTATTCTCCTACTGGATTCGGCACGATCTTTCGTGTATTCTAGTAACGGAAGCGCCGTTTTGGTTGTAAGAGTATCGATATGCGTATCAATTTCCTGGACGTCGAAGAGGACTCGGGAGAGGGGTGTAGACAGATCTAAGGGAGTATCTGATGCATTGTTCGTAGCAAGGACTAAGGTATTAGCGAACGACGTGGCCGAGAAATTTGGATCCAAGAAGGCTTCATAGTCAATGTAAGAAGGCTCTTCGTCGGTCATATTGGAAAGTCGAGAAAGCTGTTGTCGCGGAGTGTCCTCCGCCATTTTGATCGGACCTCTCACAGGACAGAATTCCCGGAATTTAAGCGACTCGGATTGCGCCTCTCTAACCTCAGCACAACGCGAAATAATATAAAATATAAATTATATCGAAAGACAGACGAAGCCTTAGAAGATTATGAAGTAACGTTGTAGTATACAAATTAACCAGAAGCTGGTTGTATTAGAGATATCTTGCGGTGAGCTTAATCCCACTTTCAATGTCCTATGAGAACGGAGTGAGTCCTTATCGATAAAGCTGTGATCCTTTCACGTGCTCACTATCAGCACCTCCGAGCACCACTTCAACCTCAACCTCAATCTCAACCTCAATACCCAGCCCATCGTGCTCACCCCCATCAGGGCAATTGCCCCCAACTCTGCTCAAAATGCCGACCTCTATGTCCTCCCCATCCCTCCGCATACCCATCGAAATCCTCTCCCAACCCGCCTTCTCCCAATTCGGCACCGTAATAGAAAACCCCGCCCACTCTAAACTCTCCCCCTCTGAGCGCGGTCCCCCTCCCGCCTCCGTCGCTGCAAACCAAGGCTCTGCGCTAAAATACCTCGATGTAACACACCTCACAAATCTCTACTCCCTTGCGCCATCCAAGAAACCCGCGCGAGCAGTAATGAACATGTTCGTCTGCTCCCCGCGAGATCTACGACCCCACGAACCATCTTCGAGTATGCCGAGTAGCTGGGGAGACATAGACCTCGACGCTTCGGACGACGACAATGACGGTGGTCGCAGACTCTTCGATGTCCGAATCCTCGAGCGCCACCCTTTCACCACACAGACATTCATCCCGCTAGGCCTAGGCCAGAATGACAAACACACCCAATACCTTGTCATAGTAGCGCCAACACTCCCAGCATCGGCAGTGAAGAAAGGAAGGGACAGACCCCCACCATACCCAACACCGGGGTTAAAGCGAAAGAGCAAAAGTTCCTACCGAGAAATTTTCGCCCGCGCCCGCCCCTCCCCCTTCACAAACTCTACCTCCCCACCTCCCCCCTCCTTCTCGCGCCTCCACCCCTCCCAACGCCCCAAAGGCCCCGGCCTCCCTGATCTCAAAAACATCCGCGCGTTCATAGCGACCGGGAGTCAAGCCGTAACGTACGGAGCCGGAACTTGGCACGCGCCGATGGTGGTGATAGGCGACAAGGTCGTGGATTTCGTGGTCGTGCAGTTTGCAAATGATGTCGGCATGGAGGATTGTCAGGAGGTTGAGTTGAAGCCAGAGGGAAGTGGGGAGGGGGTTGTGGTGCAGGTGGATATGGATCCTGGGGGGAGGGTGCTTGTGAAGGCGGGGGTGGGGAGTGTGAGGGCGAAATTATAACGGACGGATTGTTCAAGCCGAGTTTGATGAACGACAAATCCTTCCTTCGAAGATGCAATTGCTATGCGAAATAAGGTGATTTAAATATACAAGTAATCGTAGTGTATTTATGCCAGATCCCCTGAATGGCATTGCATGGCTGCAGACAATTGTACGCTGCCCAATCTTCCTAGTTTCTTTCCTCGTCTCCAGCGGCCTTGGATGTGCCTCAATTAGACCCAAGTTGGATATCTTCGAACTACGCTCATTTCTGTGCCTTCGCAGACTCTTTCAACCTCTTCCTCTCTTTCTTCTCCGCCCTTCTCTTCTCCTCTTCCGGATCCCTCGTCTTTTTAACCTTCTTTGCCGGACTCTCAACAGCCGCCCCATCGCGCGTCCGCTTCTCCGATTTGTTTTGTGAAAACTTTGGCACACCAAGGCCTACTGCCGGTGCGGTCTCAGCCTCGTCGTCCGAGGAACCTAGTATTCCTGGGTCTTTGTCGCCGAATCCGGAGGGAAAGTAACGCATGCGGAGGCCTTTCGGCTGGGGTCTGGGCGCTTTTGTGGAGGCCGCGGTGACGGAGGCCGCGGCCGCGGAACCAGTATTTGGATTTGATTGAGAGGCGGTGAGGGAGGGGAGGCGGATTACTTCTTGTAGGTGGAGGGATTTACGAAGGGGTTTGGGGACTGGTGGGGTTAGCGAATATCTCTAGCAATAAATAGGAGGGTAAAGAGTACTGACCAGCAACATATCCATTCGAACTCGGTACCATGACCTTCATTGTATCTGTCTCATTTGCGTCTCCGGCAATGAATCCATAATCAATGCCCTTGTAGTTTAGTACGGAATTTCCGTCACTGATTTTCTCCAGCGCTAGTTCTTTGATTTTTTGAACGGGAACGCCGGCGGGAGCTGTGATGTGCCATATCTGCTTTCCCTTCAAACCCTTGAACGCGTTTGTAGTACTCGCCGAAGTGTTATAATTTGATACGGGCTTGAAGCCTCTCGGTGGTTCAAACGGAGGCGGTGGTCGGAATTGGACGGTGTGTGATGTTGCGGCTGCTGCAGGACTGGAACGCAGTTAGCATACAGACTCAAATAAGATCAGAGGAAATTGCATACTCTGCAACGAGGTCAGGCGCATCTAGCATCTCTTCATCCTCATCTTCCTCGCTCTCGCTCTCCGAACTGCTTTCACCGGTACTCGTATCCTTCTCAGGTCCTCCTTCAACGTTCTCCTTCTGTGGAATATCCGCGGGCCGTTTCTCATCACCATCGCTTTCTTCTGAACTCGAGATTTCCTCCAGTGCGTCTCCATTCACGGTTGGTGGTGGTACGGGCGTTTTCACCGGCTTCAAGGCTTTCTTCGGTTTGCTTTCTTTCCCATTCGTCTTCGGTCTATGCACCGCTATAGTGACAGGTGACTTCTTCTCCTTCTTGCTCTTCTCTTTCTTTTCCTTTACACTCTCCTTCTTCTCAGGTTCGCGTTCGACATCGGAGTCGTCGCTACTTCCGATAAATTCGTTGCTCGTATATTGTTTGGCCTCTTTTGCGAGCATACTTTTTGCTCTTTCGCCGAGCAACGGCACTCTCGTTTCTTTGGCTTTCTTCATGGCGCCATCGCGGGATTTGGGTTTCGAATTGGACATGGTTGATAGAGGTGATTAGAAAATTTCGGAGGGATTTGGCGGAGGCTTGGGCGGTGAAGGGAGTTCTGCCGGGCTAGGGTTTAGCACTAGGCTGGTTTGGGGTGGGTTGATGGATATTTTGATAGTGGACTCTGAAACACCGTGTTTGTATAGAAATCAATTGGAGTGGGAGGATTCTTTCAGAAAGAGATATTCTAGGTTGACAAGTCTTGCGGCTTTAGAAACCACTGTTAAGTGGAATTCTACGAAGTATGCCGGATAGTTCAGGCTCCGCCAAAAAGCCTATGAGCGCCCTCGCAGCGGCCAGAGCAAGACATATGCGGCCAGTCAGTGCTGCCACAGCCGCCAAATCAACTGTTGAATTGAGAACCGTCTCCGTCAAAGTCGATCCAGCTTCCGAGGATGAGTATATATCCGAACGTTCAGCTTCGCCCACCCCAGAGCCGGTTGTCAGCGTGGCACTGTGTACATGGCGGCAATCAGACGAGAGCATTGTCTCTTCGTCACAAAATGAGTCCATTATAAAGCTGAACCAGTATGAGACGATTACTCATATTGGAACCTACGACTTTCAAGTTATCGAGGGACGGGTATCGATAGAAGGGACTACTGCCCTGCCGTCGGAGGAATCCTTCTATCGCGTACATGCGCCCACGACACATCACATATGTAAAATCAAGGGCTTGGCAAAAACCAATACTGTTCGGTTTTTGCATGTTGAAGATAGGGGTGTGAGACAGTTCGCAGATTTATCCCCTTTGTACAGGCGCATTTGGAATGCAGAGTTTACGGATAAGCCTCCGCGGTCATTCGCTAGAGTAAGTCATTTCTTTATACCCTTATTTCTTTATCTTTCTCTATAAGCTTCTTCTTTCTCATCATCCTTTCGAGCCATGCAAGACATCATGTCATCACTCCCTTGCAGCTTTCCTCTCATTAACACCCCCAGATCCTCTCCACAACCGACGACCCCCTATCCCGCACCCTGATTCCGGAACTACACTCCCACGAATATCAAGCCCAAGTCGACGACGCGGTAACAAACTCCAAATGCGTCTTCGTATGCGGCGCGAAGTCATCCGGCAAATCAACCTTCGCCCGCCGCCTCGTAAACGCCTATCTCACCGGCCCAAGCACCAGTACCCAGGCAAAGCCCGGACGAAGCGTTCTGTATCTTGACCTCGATCCAAGCTTGCCTGAGTATACGCCCCATGGCCAAGTTTCTTTGGTACTTGTTAAGGAGCCGAATCTTGGTCCAAGTTTCACGCATCCCGCGCCCATCCCTAGCACCCGCAAAGACGTCAACGAACTCATCATCGCCCACCCTTTCCCCTATAAAGAAATTTCCCAACGTACCACCTACTATATCTCCTGCATCCGCTCTCTGTTTCAAACAGCCCAAGACCTGCAACCGAAAGACGGCCGCTCCCTCCCCGTCCCCATCGTCATAAACACACCCGCCTGGACATCATTCGGCGGAACCGACCTCCTCATCTCACTCATCACACTCCTGAAACCAAGCCGGGTGATCTACTTGGAGGGAGGAAAAGCAGCAGACGGAACCGAGAGTTTCCTAGACGACGAAGACAAGGAGAAGTTCCAGAAAGCCTGTCTCAGAGACCACGGACCCCGAACGTCGTTGCGGTTATTACCGAAGCTCTTCGACACCACCCAGCATCGCTCCCACAGCGATGCCGATCTCCGGTCCATGACCACACTCTCCTACTTCCACAGCACCTCGCTTCCTTCCTTTGCCTCTCCTTCTAACTCCCCATCACCCACATACAACTCCCTCCCCCTCTCCTTCACCGTTCCTTGGAAACTCAAATACGACCCTTCCAACGGCCGCGTAGGCTGTGCGAAGATCGTAATGTTAGAAAATCCCTTCTCTGCCGGCCCCCCAATGGAAACCGTGCGCGCAACGCCGAATATCCTCAACACGTCTCTCGTGCAGATTGTCGAAGAGACAGAGCAATCCTTCCTCGTTGACGCGCCGTATTATTTGCCGCGCACTACGCTGCCGGAGCCAGCAACTAGCAAGCTACTCTTCACAGCGCTTGTCCGATCGTACAGGCCGGAGGAAAAGGAGTTGCTGCTGTTGATACCTGAAACTCATGCGGAGATCGCGGAGAAGACAAAGTGGCAAAATATTGTTGTTGTCCATGGATGCTGCGATTACCCAGACTGGGCCTTGCTCGAAGACCCAAACTGGGACTACGCCCAGCGCGTCAAAGAAGTCCAAAATGCATTTCCCGTTGAATCTGCTGATGAGCAAGATACAAGGATGTCCAAAAGGGTGAAGAAGACTAAAAACGGGGATGTCGATATGAGAGACGCCACCGACGGCCGTAGAGAGAGTTCGAGATACGCACAGGAAGAGTTAGATCCAAGAGTGATAGCAGCCTCTGTCGACCTCCCACCCTACGTAACAACCGAAGAGAAAATGGCGCCGTTTAGGCACTTGAATGTACTCAGGCGGACGAGGAAGTTTCATCAGGAGTAGGAGGTTTGCTGTTTGGATATAGGCGTAGATCGATGGGAGTATGAGTATCAGATTTGCATATCCGCCATAGACATCTGCTGCTTGTATAAAAAGCAAACCAATCAAAGTAAAGTTTCTAATGCGCTGAGGTCTCATACACATTATATTCTATTTCACACGCTGGAGTTCCTTATGAAAATGTACGAAATGTTTCTTTTTCTATAGCACAAGACTTCGAAGATAAATTTGGTTTCTTCTTAATCTGCACAAATTTATCGAAAACGGCCCAGGGATAGATAGACTTTCGAGCATCCTGTAAGGCTATGTACGTCTTGGGAGAATAATGATGTTTCGGCTAAGACGAGCCAGGTTTAGTTTCTGGTCGCAGTATAAGCTTGATCAGACGACATCACAAAGTTATTTACTTCAATCATCAGCTTCAAGTCTTATCACCGTAAGTAAGTCTTAGTCCACCTCAAGACCAGTCTGCACCAACAAAAAAACTGTTCCACACAGTATTGAAACAGCATGGAACTTGCGCCAACATCAAAAGCTTATTCATTATTGCTGCTACCTAATCCACGCAGAATTTCCGGCCGCTTTATGTGGAAAGTATGTGCTGGAAGAAATTCTCAGCTACAGAGACAAACACTCATTAGGAAGATCGAACATCATCCGCCCGCCAAAGTATGTGTCGAGTTATGGTATCTGCAAGAATGATCCATCGATCCGTTTTCAGAACATGTATAGGACGGGTTGATACAATGTACCTGACCCTGACCCACGAGAGGCTTAGCCCCTAACCGCAGAGGCTGAACAGGGCAGCGACGATACCACCAATCATAAGGCCCTTTCCGGTGCTGATCCGCAAGCCTGCGTTGTAGTAGGGGGGTGTCTGAGTTGGAGACGGGACGGCGAGGGTGCTGTTCGTCTGGGTAGGGACAAAAGCTCTTGTAGGACGAATTAGTGTCTTATTCTTATCGTACAAGGTATATGAAGAGGTACAAACCCCGAGGCCACACTGGACACACCAATACCCAGAGACACGCTCGTGTGAACTGGAGGCAGAATTGAAATCGGCAAAGCAGTTGTATGGAGGTTAGAAGTAGTAGACGCGTTGTATCCTGAGGTCATGGTCGAGAACAGGGTAACCACTGTCGTCGTAAGGCTGTGGACGGTCGTAGTGCCGAAGACTGAAGACGACGAATTGACGACGCTAGTCTGAACTGGGGCAGCTGTGGACAAGACGGGGACATCATAGTGCGACGATGAGGACACAAAAGAAATGGCGATGGCGTCAGAGTACGTCGTTGCTTCGTTGAAACCGGTGGCAGTGGACAAAGCCGTGCTTGAGGCATCAGTCAGGACAACGCCGCCCACGGATGAAGCCGAGACGGTCAAGTCCCCGCTTGAGGACGGCATTGGAACAGATGTCACGGTAGCCTGGCAAACTGTGGAGGTGACCACAACCCCGGAGGTGACAGTTTCAGTACTATCAATGGAGCAGCTGACGCCTGAGGCACACTGGTAGACAGTCATGACCGAGGTCGAAAAGACCGTCGTGGTGGTCACGGCGTCCTGAAGATTGCCGACAAATTTGAAGTCATCATGGATGCCTGGGGGTGTTAGAGCCTTTGCTCTATGCTTCAAAAGATTGTGGGGATGGTCGCCAGAAAGCTGAGGAGCTCTGGGAATGGGGATGCAACGGAACACTGCACCCACGGCACAGAAGAAATTGGGGTTTCTACCTTTTGGGGCCTGGATCTGAAGAGCAGACGCAACGGTGGCGACAACAGCCGCGACTTGGAAGAGCTTCATTTTGAACACTGACAGCTGTGATACGCAAGCTAAATGAGTGTAGTGGTAACTGAAAAAGAAGCACAGCGAAAGCCGGATGCAGAAGAGAGGGTGTAGGAGAGCGAGTGTAGAAGAAGTTGGATGATGGAGAGAAGAAGAGGAGGAGGAAGGTGGGCGGTGGGCGAGGTTTTGTTGCCGCTAGCGCGTGTTCGTTGAGCCACAATGCAGAAGGCAGGCACGACGGGCACATGAAAACCGTCAGTAAACGGCGTATTAGCCACCTATGACGTATAGAAAAGTATGGACAACATTCTGTGCGTTTGTCCTTCACGTTCAATGGCGGTCCGAACCTTGAGCGTGAATGCAGAGGGGATAAACATTCCCTACATCCTCACCGCAGTGCGTGTGCAGGAAGAGTCAAGTCACATACTGTGACTCTGATTATAACTTCAGATAATCTGGAAAACTTATGAGCCAACTTTTACAAGTTCAAGTACCGATAATCGGGATAGTCGTCGAAGTGTTGACATTCACTCCTTGGCGCCAGGATGACTAATATGGTCTTCTTCGTAGGATATCACAGAATGACTTGCCCTCGACCACTTTATAATAATGATACAATTGTATATTTATGGATCTACAGAAGCAATAGTTTCCGCAGCGAGTCTCAATGAACCGTATAAGTATGCGGGACTATAGATGTAATAGTGACCGGCCTCGCGATAAATTTCACTAAGGGGAAGAGGGAAGGTCACCTTACTTCCCTTAAATGGTTTAAAGCCCGTAACTGAGTCGCATAGCTCACTTCATCATGGAGGGCTGTTTTTCTTGATGTTTGATAGAGGAAAAGAACCCCTGAAATCGGGTGCAATGCACTGTGATTCATGCTCTTCATTTCTTCGACTCCATATCTAATCTTTTTACTTGCACTGGGAAAGTCTTCCCTTTTTACTTGCATTGGGAAAGACTTCCATCGCAGTGCTAAAAAGCTACCTTCTAAGTACAGGATATGAAAATTAGTTCCTATGGTGTTGCTATTCTGCAATCTACCATATGTGCATAGATATCCTACATGCGCTACATCCAAACCACCGGTTCAGAGTTGAATAATTTCTACGTGAACTTAAGCCACTTCGGCAGCTCCCTCCTCATCTCCCCCTCACTCTTTCCCAGAACCGGCACGCCCCTCTCCGCACACGCCCTCTGCACCTCCTGTTTAGCCAGACCAGCCCAGCCACCGTCTCTGGCGATCAGCTCATCATCGGTCTTTAAATACTCCAACGTCTTTTTTAATCGCCACCTCAACAAATTCTTCGGCGGCAGCACGAACGTCCAATCCCAAAGGAAACTATGCCCATTGACCTTCGCACTCAACCTCAACAACTCATAATGGCCGCACCTCTCCAACTCAACCTCCTTCAAATCAATCACCTTCCCACTATCCATCATCTCTAACACATAACTCCCCCCCTCTTTCCCCACCAGTTTCCTCCTATCCATAGACAACCTGCGCTCTCGTTCAGATCTTCGCTTCTCCCCCTTCTCCAATTCCTTCTTAACCTGTACCGGAATCCTGCAAGCCTCTGGCACAAGCGGAGTAATCCACAGAGCAACCAATGGTAAATACTCGCCCATAAGCAACACCAGCACAGCAAATGGTCCCAACCGCATCAAATCCTTCTTACTCCTCTTCACAACCTGCCACTCCGCCCTCGTAAGCACCTCATGTAGCGGTCTCTGTTTCCCTGCAGGCCCAGCCCGTGCGCGCAGGGATTTCGAGAGTTTGGAAGTGCGCCGCACGCGCTTGAGGCCTTCTTTGTAGAATGCGATGTATGTTTTGCCTGCGGCGAGGAGGTAGGAGAAGTAGTTTTGACCAGGTTGGCGTGCGGCTACTTCTAGCTTAGGCGCGTATGTGTCTGTTGGGGGATTGAGTTTCTCATTGAAGTAAGTGGGTGGGCGGGAGAGGGGGGCGTGTTTGGTGGGAGGTTGTGGTTTGGAGTCGGGTTTAGGAGGGGATGGCTTTGAGTTCGTAGATTTAGAGTATGTATTGGCGGCAGTGGAGGAGGCATAGCGCGCTATTATGTGGTTCAGGTGGGATATGGTCTGGTGTGGTTTTGGGGGTTGGTTATGACGTTGCTGGATGCATAGGGAGCGGATGATGGAGAGGGATTGGTGATGGAGTGTGCGCCGGCATTGGAGCGTCGGAGGGTCGATTCGCGGCCGGACTTGTAACAGCCTGGTCGTAGACTTCGTGAGAGGTTTCATCTTGGGTTCAATGGGTTGTAAGAATGGGAGAATTGGGGATGCTATAAGGTCAGAAGAAATTCGCGCCAAGAATCTCAGGGCTGTCACGATGTCATCACACCGTGTCGCACTAGTACGAATCCGGAATACCGTATATGAATCTCACATCGTTATACAGCATCAATATCTTCACTATTCTGTGCAGTTGTTGTATGTTTGATAAGCTCCTGTCTCCGGGAACTATTTTGTTATTACAACAGGTCCATTTGGAATGTACCACACCAAACCCAATCCTAGTATTTATATCAAATCTCCCTTTTTCAACTCCTCGCCAAATAGGTTGAAAATAGAATCGGTTAAACCAGAAAGACATATATAGAGCCGCTTATGCATGAATACCGGATCTTCAATTGAAACCACAAGAAATATTGTTAAAAATCCTTACAAGGAGGGGACAAGAAAAGTACATAAGGCGTTGGCCACATTCGCATTACCGATTCGGACAGAAATAATCGGTAACTGACTGATCATCGGTAACCAATTACGTTGGACGGCGCACAGCCACGGGGATAAGATCTACATCATCAGTCCAGAGTGGGAGACCAAGGGAGAGTTTCTGTCGGGCCAAGAAACACAACTACCGTTGATACCTAGCCAACTGCGCCATAATCTCATTCATGTCTGGCTGACCAGGAGTAGCCTGAGTAGGAGTCCGCATTGGCGCTGCTGCCGGCGAAGCTTGTGGTAAACGAGGCTGGCCCATCAAAGACGCCAAGTTGATATTTCCATAAGGATTGTTCTGGTAGGAATTTTGAGGAACCGAGGGTGGCATTTGTGGAGGGGGTACCGATCCAAGGAGCCTTGCAAGATCAGCGTTAAGGCCAGCATTCGACTGTTGCAGTGGTTGTGGCTGGGAAGGATTGTTTTGTGACATTGCCCCGAGCAATTGTTGCAGACTATTCGTATCAAGTGATGAAATTAGGCCGGACAGGCTTGTGGAATTTGAAGTAGGAATAGGCGGAGGATATTGGTATTGGGGCTGTTGTGGGGGTTGTTGAGGGGGTTGTTGCGCTCCTGTATAAGGCGGTTGTCCTAGCTGAGGAGCTGCACCGTAATTCTGACCGTATTGAACTGAAACAGAAGGTGGTGCTGGTTGACTGAGACTTTGTTTCTTATTCAGAACAAGCATACTGGCCGTACCAGGATCAAGATCAGCATATTCTAAAAAGCGTTAGCAAAGAAATTCCATAATGAGGGGCGATTCTTCAATAGACCTTCGAACCGGACATTATCAGCCCCTCCTCTCCTGTCAAAAACTTGAAGGTCGATTCTGCCCTTGGCCACCGATGATGCGTTGAGTTTCACAATGGCCAAAACCCCCTCCAAAATTTGCCTTCGCACAACTGCAGCCTCTGAAAGTCGCGGGCTGAGAATGAGCACGTCGATACGCAGGCCTCGTTGGCGAAATGTATCTTCGACCCATCCAATGAAGTCCCTAACGCCGTTAGACGCTACTTATCGTACTATGAACACGAACTTACCGAGGAAGGTCATTAACCACAATCACTTGGACGTCAGGAACTTGATGCGGGGCTCTATGGGGCAATGGAAGATCATCGTCGAAACCTCCTCTAGGCGATGGGCTTCTATATCTTCCACCACCACGACCCAGCGGAGACCTGCTCCTGCTCCTTCTCCTGCCGTCATAGCGATCACGGCTCCTATCCCGTCGACCATTTCGTCCACGGGGAGAGGGAGAGCGAACAGGACGATAGTCATCTCGGCCTCGGCGGAAATCTCTATCCCGAGGGGACATGGCATTGCCAGTGTATCGGTCCACGTTTCGTCCTCCTTGCTGGCTTGTACCTCCTCGAGTGTAGTCGGGTGATCGAGACCTTCGGCGTGCGCCGTTCCTGGAAACTGCATCTTGGGGTTTTGTATTCCGCTGAGGTTTGGAGATTTCGAGATCTATTTCGATTAGCAGGGTGTTCGCGATTACCGCGCATGGACAACCTACGCATCTTCCTTCCACGGATTGTCTGTCCTTGTTCGGCCTCAAGAGCACGATGGCATGAAGCTACATCGAGAAACTGGACAAATCCATATGCCTGCTTGATAGATATTTGTGCAAGTTTCCCGTGTCGGTAAAACCGATGAAAGACATCCCGTTTAGTGACCTTTTCGCTAGGCAGATTACCTATAGAGGGTTGGTATCCGCGCCTGGAATCCGATTGTACAATCCTATCAAGCTTACCTATAAATAGTCGTGAGCCAGACGGGAATTGGTCCCATTGACCCTCGGTCACGAAGTTCCGTTCCTCCTCAAGAAAATCTTCATACAATTTGTTGATCTCCGGTGGCCAACGACGGTCCTCGTCATCATCGCCAGCCTGTGAGCCAAGGGAATCTCGTTGTGCATAGTTTGGGGTGCTCGGGGTCGGATTGGAGCGGGGAGCGGATTGAGCATGTGCATTATTTGCAACGGCACCTTGTACATTCAATGGCTGCAGTTGGCGTGGCTTCTGGCTATGGGGATGGTACGATCTGATATCATCATTGGGATTATAATTCGGGTGCGTGGCAGGCTTGTCCTGTGCTGGAGGTCGAGGAGGCAAATTGGCTGCAGCCGGAAGGCATGACATGGCGGAAAGGCCTTGTACTTGGGAAGGCTGGGCAGACACAGAAGGGTTGGGGTTCCGATCAGTCGAGGACTTGTTATCCATGGAAGGGGAGAGATTGTCCAGGAGCGCTTGAAAATCAACCCCATTCTCATTCTCATTCGTATTGAGTGTAGGTTGAGCCTGACTGCCTTGCGGAGGCTGGGCTTGAGACTGCGCGGTGGGATACGAATTGGGGTCATAATTCATGGGATAGGACGGCCGATAATCTTGGGGTGCCGCTGGTTTTGCCTCACTGAAAGAAGGAAGCGAGTCATTTTGTGACGGGAATGAGTGGATTGAAGTATCTTGCGTATTGGAACCATATCCATTGCCATAGCTAGTCGACTGTGTGTAGTCACCGGGCCCAGCTCCTACAGCACCATCAACAGCTGCATTCTGGTAGCCCTGTTGTGGGGGGTAGAAGGCATTGTTTGGCGGGACGCTCGGGGTTTGAGTCTGTTGCGGATACGACTGATACAAGGCTGGAGTGCCGATATTGAACGACGTCTCATGGAACTTGGGGTCCATTGACTTCTCAAGGATGGGTATGTTTGAGGGTGAAGGGTAATGGAGCGGCTTCGGCGACTCGGGAGTCAATGTCTTGCCGCGGATATGTTCTGCTTCCTGTGGTGGACTGGATATCATGTATGCTAACCTGGGCGCAAGACGCGGGTAGAAATGGAGCCTCAAGAGATATACGGTTCAACTCAAGTCATCTACGAACACCCACGGGAGGACAGCGGTGAAGGCAACTGCTCAGCTTGTGAGAAAAAAGCGGATTCAGCTGGGTGATACTGTGAGTTCGCAGGAATCAATGCAGCACGCTCCAGTCAGACTTGAAGCAAGAGTGTAAAGGCAAAAGTCGCAAGCGGATAAGGCTTGAAGGCGAGGCAAATCCGGAGGAAGATAGACGGCAGAGGGGTTCAGAGGATATATGATGGGGTTGAGTGAGGGTAGATATGTAATGGTTGATGGGCGAGCGGTCAGTCGAAGTAAGTGGCTTGTGTGGTGGTTGTACTGCGGTGAGAAGGGTGGGAGGACGTGGGGAGCTTTTGCGGTGCGGAAAGATTGCGCGGGGGAAGATTTTATGATTACTAAGTTTTGCGGCTCCACCTGCCCTTTCAGAGTGTCATCCATCATCCTCACGTGTTTGCCCAAGTATCACTTCAAGCCATCGCAATGCTGCGCCTGACCGTCTCCCCCTTTTTTTCTCCTTCTTTTCGACGTCAATTACAACTCTGCACTCTAAATAGACATTTTGCTTCCCGAAAATCAGTCAACGAAGCCAGCGAAGAAGATATACAAGCAGCCCGCAGCTGGCTGCAGAAGCTCGATGCTGAGACCATCCCTAGGACCATCTGCGAATTGAGCTTTAGCAGGTCTTCGGGCCCAGGTGGGCAGAATGTTAACAAGTAGGCTGTTCTACGGTCCGTATAAGAGAATACCATTAATTAAATTGAAGGGTCAATTCAAAAGCCACCCTTAAGGTTACATTGGACTCTCTTCTTCAACATATCCCAAAAGCGCTTCATCCTCAGATCAGTGCGTCTCGATATGTTGCACCACGGTCCAATTCTATCATTATTCAAGCCGATGATAATCGGAAGCAGAATGATAATGCGCTTAGTTGCTATGCCAGACTCCACCAGATGATTGTAGAGGCCGCCAGAAACGCCTTACCAGGAGAGACATCAGCGGAACAAGTACAACATGTCAAAAATCTGTGGGTATCATTATCTAGATTTGTAGAACTCCTATTTACAGTCTCTCAGGCAAAAGTCTGAGAATGAAAGGCGACTGAAATCCAAGAAGATGCATAGTAGCAAGAAGGGCTCGAGGCGAGGCGGACGTGCGGACGACTGATGGCCAACTTCCTCTGAAGATGTATTTGCTTTAGAATGCCCCGTCGTGAACGCGGTACAGGGGCCGAGTAGTCTCTCTCCTGACCACGGTTTTCCTCCCCTGACGGACAAGAAGCTCTCCTCACAAGCGCGGCAGCCTATGCTCATCAATTACGGCGTAGATATGGAGTCGGCTCGATGGCGATTCCAGAAGATCCCCTTGCTCAGGAATCAAGGAGCTTTTGAAGTTGTAGCAATTTCTCATTCCCGCTCCATTGCTTCGTTGCCACTTTAGTTAGGAATTTGGCCTCTTCAACACGGCCGGCTCGTTGTAGCTCTTCAGCGAGACTTCCAATCGCATCTCCATCCTCCTTGGCGTCCGATTGTACCGCTTCTTCAAGGGATCGGCAGTACTTGCGCAGTGTCGACTTCAAGACCTTCCGAACAGTCTCATCCACACCCTCAGAATTTGCTGCTAAACGAACCAGACGGCGGACGGCGGCTTCTGATAGAGGCGCCTTCATTTGCGGGCTTTGCTGCAAGGAAGTGGCGAGTCGATCCAGTGCTTCCCTTAATGCAGCAGGGAAGCCAGAAGAGCTAGGATGTACGCCGATGAGGGGAATCTGAAAGTAACAGCTTGCGGTCTCAGGTGCAGCTGAAGAGTGTTGTTGTAGGTGGTCAAGCACGTGCTGAAGAAGGCGGGATAGGCACGGTAGTTGGTCGAATTCCGCAAACATGAAGAAGAAATCTTCTGCCAAAGCAGCACTTCCTCCGAATTGCTTCATAGCCGCATCGAAGACTGCTATAGGGATGGCACCAGTCAAAACAGGTGCAGATTCCAGGTTCCGTAGGGCGGCCTCGTCGACCTCGTCTTCCTTGTCATTCTTTGGATTGATATCGTCCGCCGACACAGAAGGAAGAGCAATCATGTTTTCATCCTCCCCTTTTTCAACCTTCTCAGATCGATCGATATCCAGTCCAAGAATTTTCCTGCGCCCGGCAATCTTTCCAATATAAAGAGTCTCCAACTTCGCATATTCCAGCCATAACTTTTTTGAAGATTTGCAAAATCGTAGTCCACGTTGCATGTAGCTCCGCGCATTCGTAATATCGGCCTGGCTGTCCATGAAATACCTCGCGGCATAGATCCAGAGCTCGGGCTTGGTGGGGTGGAGACGAACGACGGAGGTAAGGATTTCGTTCAGCTTCCTATACGATTTTTCTTTCCGTGCGAACTCGATATACTGCATCCACAGCCCAAGGTCTCCTGGGAATTTCCTTGTCCCACGTTGGAACAGAAAGAATATCCTCTTTGCCCCGCTACCCGTCGCTTTAATCTTTAGTCTATGAATCCTTTTCCGTCGGAGAGTGTCAAGGTTGAGTTCAAATTCGATGTAGCGCAAATAGTCAGAGGGTTTCGATCCTCTAGCATTAAGAATGAGTTCAAAATCAGATCTCTTCTTTGCGATCGTGCTGATTTCATCCTGGCAGAGATTATTAGAATAGTAGGAAAAGCTTTAAGGCGCATAATAGCTTACTCTGCTGAAGACCTTCTTTCGCTCGAGCTCATGCAGCTCTGGAACCGACTGCTCCAAATAGAAACGCGCTTTGTCACTTGGTCCCGCCATGTTGTCGTGGTTGAAAGGTATTGAACGTTTTTTTTTTGTACGAAGTTGGCGAAGAATTACCCCAAGGCGCATGCATGCCAAGATTTGTGCCAAGGACCCTCGAAACCTCCGAGGCGCTCCGCAAAACCACCAGTAAACATCTCAGGAGACTCAGGCCTCTTTCCCTTCACCCCATCTGTCATTCTCTACATTCGTTTTTCCTTCTTTCTGATATTTGAATGGGAGGCGCGTAGAGTCTCCCTACAATCCTTCATCATGGCTCCCAAATTCAAAGACGGGGAGACCGTTGCTTCGGTAATCATCGTGAAGCTCCTTTTCAAAAACGTCGTCTTACATTGACATATAGTTCAACGGGAAATGGATATCGTATTCGCATACCGTGGTAGCATATGGTGAGAGCTTTCAAATCATCGAGGACTCTCTATTCTAATTTAAAATAGCTGCTTTCCTTGGCGCTTTAATCGTAGGGTGGTAAATACTACCCCTTCCGCGTTTCTCAGCTCTCTCTGATCGCTTCAGCTATCTCCACTACCACAAAATCGTACAGAATGAGTACTACGTTAGTTTGGGCAATCCCCCTTCGATCTTAACACATACTAAGGAGAGTATATAGGGCTACCCCGACGAATGGTTCCCCTCAGTGTCCGCTACGATCGGAGATCGCTACCCTGAGCGGTCTGTCTTCATGGTGTTCATTGCCATTACATCTGGTATGAGAGTCGGGTATTGATATGGACTGTGAGACTGAGCTGGATCTAGGCCCTCGATTCGCCTTGGTGGCACTATGGTACGTCCTCACGAGAAGACCGAACTCGACCCTGCCGAAATTCATTGCTGCTGTGGGCATTTTCCGCACCTTGACTTGCGGCGGATGGACATACGTGACTTCAACCGACGACCATGACTGGCATGACATTTTCATGATTTCCTACTTGGTCGCCACCCTCCCTTGGACACTGGGGTGCCTTGCGCTCAGCCCTAGAAATGCAACGGCTTTGAAATATAGGAAGATTTTTGCTGGAGCTTTCTTTGGCACTCTGGTGCCTTTGATTTACTTCTTCATTCAGCATAAGGTGCACCACGTGGCTGGAGGTATGTGTTCATCCCAAACACTTCTAAATACATAGCTAACAGGCCCAGCTTACACCACCTATGCTTTCTTTGAATGGTCACTCGTACTCCTGGATGTCGCTTTTGATGCAGTGACGGTCGTTGAATTTGAAAACTTCGAGATTGTTGTAAAGGATGTCCGAGGGATCTCACGCGGGTACGTTCCTTGGCTCCCGAAATAGATAGACGATATTTCACGAGAAATGTTAAAAGTTATGAATCTGTTCTAATTTGTCCTGATTCTGCAGTAATAAAGCTGCCGACGCCGTTCTCGAGAAACAGTATGTGCTTACTCAAGCGCCTATAGAAAACCTCCTGACTTGAATATAGGAAAAACAAGGAAGTCGGACAAGTCTTCGCCGGCGGCTTCTCATGGCCAGGCTTCTTCGATGCATTGGCTGACGTCTACAATGGCGTAAGTATATATACTGGCCCGCGGATGGAGTTTACTAATTCCCTAATAGTTTGCCTTCTGGTCTATGCTCACTTCTTTGGGCCTGCTTGTGTGGTGTAAGTATAAGTTTTCCTCCACATACTGCTTTCCGTGTTAAGGCCTTTATAGACTTCCCCCTGTGGCACATGGGCATCTCTGGCTATGAAGTCATGGTCATGTGTACCGTATCCCCCTTCCTTCTCGGTATCAAGCCACTCCGTTACTTGATCGTCAGCAATATCCGCATCTGCCACCTGTTGTCCCTTGCCGGATCTCTGTCGTTCCTCGCCAAATCACCAGAGAACCGTCTCTTCTCCGCAGGATTCGGCGTATGGATGGCATGTCTATCATGGGCCGCAACCTTCTTTGCCGAACGCTCCCAACCACACAGGCTTGAGGCCAGAATCTCTGCTTTCAGCATTGGACTCCTCGCTTCCAGCATTGCCAAATTCGCCTTCTGGACGAATAACCCTGTCTGGCCTATCATGCACGGACCGAATGGAGGCTGGAATAAGGTTGGATTTGTCCTTGCCTTCCTTGCAATCATTAGATCCACGAGGTATACTGCCAGTTCTGGTGCTGACTTGCCTCCCCCTGGGCCCACCAAGGGTTCCTCGACGCTTGCCGGTCTTGGTCTCGCAGGTCTGTTCTTCGCCATGCACTCTCTCTTGTCTGATTCTAGTACCATGATCCTCTGGGTTTGGGAAGGGTTCCCTGTCCGAGGTCCTCTTGCTGTGCCGCATGGAGCTTATACCCTCATCGCCATGGGCCTTGGTCTCTGTATTGGTCTCTTTGCCCCTGGTTTTGCACGCTCATGGGCCTTTTACGGAATTGGATCCATTGGTGCTGCTGTTCTTACAACTTACAGTCATTGGTTTGGATATTATGGTGCTCTGACCGTTGCTATTTACACCATGGCCATTGCACCCCCGTTCATCTCCAATGCAATTCGGCACAACCCTGCCGGCACCTTTGGCCTTGGGTTCTTGGTCTACAACTTCTTAGTACTCGCCCATGTCTGGGTCGTTGCCTACGCCTTCGTGCCCGGCGGTCCGTTGATGCGTGAGCATACCGATTGGGTCATGACCGCAACCATGCTCTTCATCGGCTGCGGTGTCTTCAGCGCCACAAGCCAACAAACCGCCACTCCCACCATCAAGAAATATAAAGACAAAGTCAGTCCTGCAGCCAATAAGCAACGTTCCTATTACCTCTACATCCTCTTTGGACTCGAGCTCCTCGCTGTCTCCATTGCCTATCTCCGCTTCCCAAGCTACAACTACACCCCTTACCACCCCGAAGAGAAGGCCGTCACAGCCGGTATCTGGACCATCCACTTTTCCCTCGACAACGACATGTGGAGTTCCGAACGCCGCATGCGTGACGTAATTCAAGAACTCGAACTCGACGTCGTCGGCCTCCTCGAATCCGACCTCCAGCGCATCATTATGGGCAATCGCGACACAACGCAATTCCTCGCCGAAGATCTCGGCATGTACGTCGATTACGGCCCAGGCCCCAACAAACACACCTGGGGCTCGGCCCTGCTCTCTAAATTCCCCATTGTAAACTCTACGCACCATCTCCTGCCGTCGCCAGTTGGCGAACTCGCGCCCGCGATTCATGCGACGTTGGATATGTATGGGGAGATGGTGGACGTGTTTGTGTTTCATTCGGGGCAGGAGGAGGATCCGGAGGATCGGAGGTTGCAGAGTGAGTATTTGGCGGGGTTGATGCGGGAGACGCCTAGACCGGCGATTTTGTTGTCGTATTTGGTTACGAAGCCGTTGGAGGGGAATTATAATACTTATGTAGGGGAGAAGAGCGGGATGAGGGATGTTGATCCTAGTGATTGGGATCGGTGGTGTGAGTATATTCTGTATAAGGGGTTGAAGAGGACGGGGTATGCGCGGGTTAGTAGGAGTACGATTACGGATACGGAGATTCAGGTGGGCAAGTTTGTTGTTGGACAGCCCGAGGGGACGAACGACTTTATTTCCGAGGATCAAGTCGCTCCAGGTCTGAGATTCCCGGCGCTTTTCAGGGGCGAGGGGGTAAGGGGACACAGGTATCATGTGTTCGATGAGCCTAGGTGAGTTTTCTTAATTCCTCTTCAGAAATACGGGGTGGTTACTAATATTCTCTAGATACTTCGCCTAGACCAAGGCTCTAAGAAAGGGGTAATGTCGACAGCTGACTGATATGTGAGGAGGTTGCGCTTCAAGCCAGTCCTTCGTGATCTCTTTTCCTTTTGGATTTGTACACTACACATGCAGCGATCATTCTCCTATCATCGGCCTAATAAACTTCTTTTTGTGTCAGTAGTTCAAATGTCAAGTTGGTGTTAGCTTCGCTTGCACTTCTTAGATCACACAGCAAACATATACGGCCGTAACCGTTAGTCTGTACCCTTATTCTTATTATATGCTAATGACGAAAAACTCGCCATAGCTAGATTGGAATGGTATAGGGCCAAGAAAGACAAAAGGTTTGGACTCTAAAGGGACACTCCCATAGAGTCGGATTTACTTAGCTTTAAGCATTGATATCGCGTGTTCTATTAGACCCGATGGAGAATCAGGAGCACGTTATATTGAATTATTACTATTTGTATGCTAAGTAGATATTTTCTGGTCTCACATATCAACATAAAAATATGCAAAAACGAATGTGTCATCCCTTCCCAATTGCGGACGCACTTCATAAAAACACCTAGCAAAGGACTACGTTATGCAGAAAACGGTCAATACAAAAAAAGTTAAAAAAAAAAACTTAAGTAAAATAATAGCTGAGCTTGGTTTCGATCCAAGGTCCTCCGGGTTATGAGCCCGGCGCGCTTCCGCTGCGCCACTCAGCTGATCTGATTGGAGTATATTTCAAACATTTAATTTAAGTATTCGCGAAAAATATTGGGGGTGCTCTATACGCATGATGTGGGTCTTAGGCTTAATATTGTTGATAAGGTGTTACCTACACTTAAAACTCCTACTATAATTGCTTTGAAGCGCCAAAGGACCATAACATTACTATAGGGCTTCAGTATGTCCAAACAAATACCTGGAAGACACTGCACAAATGCAGTAAACCTGATAGGAGCAGATCGCACACGCGGGTTACGACAATGCAGTGTCGGCAGAGGGACCTCCGCACCAATCTCAAAATCTCTGTCTTATCG